>VSDK01028356.1:118465-135760 GCA_009767595.1 Symbiodinium kawagutii
ACAGCACCTGCCGACAGCACCTGCCGACAGCACCTGCCGACAGCACCTGCCGAAAGCACCTGCCGACAGCACCCGCCGACAGCCCCTGCCAACAGCACCTTCCCGCACATTGGCCCGACACCTGGCAACAGCACCGGGTAACAGCACCTGCCGACAGCACATTCCTGCACGTTTGCTCCGACACCTGGCGACAGCACCTGCCGACAGCACCTGCCGACAGCACCTGGCAACAGCACCTGCCAACAGCACCCTGCCAACAGTGCCTGCCGACAGCACCTGGCAACAGCACCTGGCAACAGTACTTGCCGACAGCACCTGCCATCAGCACCCGCGGACGGCGCCCGCCAACAGCACATTCCTCCAGATTTGCGCCGGCACCTGGCAACATCACCTGCCAACAGCACCTGCCAACAGTGCCTCCCAACAGCACCTGCCGACAGCACCTGGCAACAGCACCTGCCGACAGCACCAAAGTTGGAGATCCGCAGCCAGAAGGTTCGCCGACAGTGACCCTTTCTTTGTGAAGTAAGATATATGCGCGACATCTTTTAGGAAGCGGCCACGCCGCCAAAGAGTGACTTAGACATGAATACACAGCGGCACGACCGCCGAGAAGCATGCTCAACAACGCGGGCAATAAAAAAGAGCTCATTGACATTGAAACATGCCTTGAACAACAAAAACATCATTTCTTTCCTGCTTTTCGTGCTTTTTCAGCAAGCAATACATCAGAAAATGGTAATCAAAACAAAAATCAATATGGAAAAAATGCGCACAAAACATATTTTTCAAAAAATATAAACTGAAATCAACAATTTTTCCAGATAACTTCGATAACTTCGAGGCTTTCAAAAGCATGATAAAGTTATATCTAAATTGTAAAAATGATAAATAACATAACTAAATTTTTAACTTTGATACACCCTTTCTGAAGTTATCCAAATTAAGCCATGTTATAACATAAGTTAAACCAAGTTAAACCATGTTATAACATAAGTTAAACCGAGTCAAACCATGTTATAACATAAACTAAACCATGTTATAACTGCTGCAGCTTAGGGGGTGTATCATTGTAGCTTCCAGCTATCTGGCGAACTAGAGAAAGAAAACGTGACTAATAACGAAATGGACAGAGATGATAACACCAAACACGATAACAACAAACATTTAGCAAATACCACAAATAAACTAGAACAAACAAACGCCAAGAAGTAATTGCTTGTCTTGCTACATAAGATAAGCAGGAAACATACAAAGAATATAGTATTTAGCAAGGATAGACAACATGCATTTAAACAACATGAAGCAAACTCCAAGAACCGGAAAGAAACAACAAAAACAAATTAAAACAACATGGTTATCAAACAAATCCCAGTAGCTAGATCTCAAAGGATAAATTCCAAGAGTGAGAAATTCAGCATTCAAAAGACCAAAAACTGCTAGTGCATGTTCTAGGTCTTTGCAAAACAAAGAAATAAATATAAATAAACAGATAAATAGATAAATGCGTAAATAAGTAGAAGAAAAGATTAAATCAATAGATGGCTCAATAAATAAATACACAAATAAATAGAAAGTAAATGCATAGATATATATATATATATACATACATGTTAATTACACGTGTAAAGTGTTTCTTGTATAATTTGCAGCAGTGTTGTTTATGTTTCCTTCCTATCATCTTCTTCTTTTCTTTCTTGTCCCTGAACTATCTGTTTCTGGGTTCCTCCATTCTCTTTCAATCACGCAATCAAAAATATAAAGGACCAAGCTACCAGGGAACGAGGGGACGAGGGGACAGTTGGTAATTGATGTTCTACATATATTATAAATATCATTCGTTCCAACCTTAAGCATTACATTGGAACATAGATGTTGTCATTCTGCTTTGGGCGCTGGATTCAAACAGGAAACGCAAAAATTGTTTGATCCGTGACCGTTCAGGATTTCCAAATACAGGTTCAGGGACTCATCTGAAGCTCTCATGCGAGATATCCTCCAAAATGGATTTTTTTTCTCCCAAAAAGAGAGAATATTTTTTGATGCTGACAATATTTTTTTTGTCCTCCCAGAATATTTTTTTTGATGTTCATTCTTTTTTGATTCCCTCACATTGCGAGGCATCCCAACATCGTGGTGTTCTACGGTGCTTACATGTCGCCACTAAAGGGGGAAGTGGCATTGGTCTTCGAAAAGGTGGAGGGGTCCACTTTGGATGACTTCATTTTGGCAGGAGATGTGCACGAGAACTACAAGACACAAATGATGTTGGACATGTCCAATGCACTGGTCTACTTGCATAGCCTGAGGCCTCCGATCGTTCATGGCGACATCAAACCTGGCAACGTTTTCGTGGAGAGTCGTGAAGGCTTGCTGCAAACCAAGTTGGCAGATTTCGGCTTGGCGCGGCGCATGACGGCCTCGGCGGCCGACATGGGAGGCACATTGCGCTGGGCAGCCCCGGAACTGATTCATGGCGACCGGAGCCCTTCGACCTGGGCAGATGTCTATAGCCTGGGGCAGCTGATGTATTTCATCCTCACCTCCCGGCGGCCCTTCTCAGGCCTTACACAGGCCGAATGTCGTGTAGCGACACTGAAAGGCTTCGATCCCACAGAAGTTTGGCCTTCAGGCCCCATCTTCTTTCTGCTGAAGCCTGTGGTGGATCATGCGAGGCGGCAGAACGCCCTGGAGCGGCCACGTGCCGCTGGAGTTGCAGAGGTGCTGGAGAACTTCATGAATTGCAGACAAGGCAAACAACAGCGGGGTAAAAGCACCGAGATCTTCGGAAAGGACAAACCAATTTTTGGCCCATCAAAGATCCCTGGGATTATTGAGTTGGATGATGATGAAGATGATTTGGAGGATGAGGAATTGGATGCTGACACAGAACTATGTCAGGCCTTTGACCGAGTACGGAGGCTGGTGATGAATCGAATGACCACTTGACGCCCCTAGTCTCTAGTGGAAACCGGTTTGCAGCTGTGCCCTACAGCTAAGGTCACGGTTGTCCAGATCCACAGCAGATGTGCAGATCCGAAAGAACCATGTCACAACTGTGTTTTGGTCGTCGCTGCTGTGAAACTGCGGCTGACACAAAGCGACACCTTTGCAGAAGAAGTCCTAAGTGATTTCATAGCAAGCAATGCCAGCCCTGGATGAATAAACCCCTAGTTGACTAACAGGGGGTATCCTCAAAACCCTTGAACCGATGGTTTATTAATCTGGGGTTAACATTGACTTTATTTTGAAGAGACTCGCTGCTTCTTTTGAAATCTTTTGAGCGCTGGTCTGTTTTCCGGGGCCCAGATGGTCGGCTCGACGCTGAACAAGGGCGATGCTGTTGGAGAACTAGAGCTGATCACATGTTTCTTGCAGGTTGAACCTCCACATGCCTCGTTTACCAATCATAAGCGAAAAAATCCAGTTTGCATTGCCAAGTTTGCCTTGGGCCCCAAATTCTTTTTAACCAAATGGATGAATTTTCGGAGGCCGTGCTCATGAGTAGTGCGGTGACCACTGTGCAGCACACCCAACGCAGTGTGCTGGTCCTTCGCCGAAGTCCGGCCGACCATCAAGGATGGTACATGATGGCACCCAACAAAATTGTATACAGGTTCATACCATGGTGATCCCCGGATATCTGCGCTGTGTTAAACCAATGGGATGCCGGAGTTGGGTCATATTATATTCTTTCGAGGTTCACGCAACTGATGCGAAGTCGCAGGGTGCAAGCCGTGAAGTTGTGTGACGCGACACGTTGTCGGCCATGGTGCTTGGACTAGGTTTACGGATTGGGATTGATGACTTGCAAATTATTGATGGTCCATTATCAACGAACTTTATTGATTTTGCAATTAAGTGATACTGATTTGATGCTTAAAACTCGCATGAGTTTGTTTCAGTGGCTGGCAATGGTTGCAGCCGTTGATGTCGGTCTCGATAGCTGAGCAATTGCCAAGTTGCTCAACTTGTGATACGTGACTGTGATCACAAAGTAGCATAACTAGCATAGCAACTACTAGCTGATGATCTACTATGATGATATGATCGTAGCATTAATCATTGCTTATCATACACATGCTTCGTGCCATCTGAGCTATGAAGACGGCACATATTTGCAAGCAGACCGATGGATCCGGTGTTTTCAGGGCGCGACAGCGACGAGTCAGGGTGCTCGATGCCCAGGAAAGTTGATGCAGAGACTCTGCTGATGAATGATGTTCAACAACCAACCAGTTGGAGGTCAATGATGCTGATTAATGATGGATATGATGGTATCATTTGGAAATGGTTATGTTCATGATATTGCTGATGTTTTTTTTTCGATGTTCACTGATGAATGATAACCTCAACATTAGTTACGGCTCGTGATAGTTACTGATGTTTCTCAAAAATGATGACCTCAATGAAGCTTCAGTTATTCAATGTTCACCAAAAAATTGCCGATCAACCACCAACGGCATCCTTTGCGCCAGTCGCAGTAGCGCTCCATTTTTCCGTTCGCAAGTCTCGCACCCCGAGTTGCCACGAAGCTAAAGCTCGTACCCAAGGGTGGGGTTGTTGAAGTAGCTTGTGAAACAGAGAGAAAGTAGTTGCAAGTGGTTGAAAGATTGAAAGATGCTGAAGGCACCAATGGAATGCTTTGGGAAGGCAACCGGAAGAATTGCTGCGCCAAGAGTGGTGGCGAATGCATGGCATCGTATCAAGTGCTAATACTGCTATTGACAAGCCAAATCCAACAAACCGGGCGATCTGGGGCCACGGAGCAAAGCAGACATGGTGGTGTGTAGCTGCCACTCTTTTTTCCCGTGCTGTGCGCGTTTTTCAAGGACTTCGCGATCATAACTCAGCTATTTGGCTGGGAAAACCAACGGCAGATCTGTTTTGAATTTGTGAAAGCACAAGTTCGCAGCTGTTTTGTAAGTTTAGGAGGATCTGGTTGGTGGTTTCAGCAATTTTGATTTTCCCTAGTAATTATGAGCAATTGTTTGGTTGACAAGTTGACAAGCATACTTTCCACTTGGGGTGGTTCAACCACCAGCCAGAGGATGGATCGTACTTTTTGGATGCTACTTCGGGGGCACTGCATCACTGCCTTATGCAGTATTCCCTCCATACCAGGCGGCGTGGGTTTTGCGTAAAAGGCGGCCTCTTCTTTGTGTGCATACATGGCTGTGGGTGAATATTAAGCAACCAATAATAGGGGATAATGACCAACAATAATAAGGGAAAACAATGGCTATTGATGGGGAACCAGGGGAACAGGGTTTTGACCCACAGCCACATTACTATTTGGGGGTTTGATTGTTACTATTTCGTGGTTTGACGGTTCTCTTCATTCTCCCAGTTTTTTGAGAGGATTATTTTCATTGACTGAATTTTTTTGAGAGGGGTGTTTCCACTTCCAACCAGTCATTAGTTCAGAACACCTAATAAAAAACAATCCGTGTACTGAAACAGCGCTAAGCATCAGATATGGCCTCGATGATTTTTTAAATGCAAAACCATATCTGATGCTAAGCCGGTGGGCCATACTGAGGTTTCTCCAAATAGGCAACCCCCAAAATCAATGGTTTATTTGTACAAATGGTTAATCTTAGATGATTTAGGGGTACCCACATTTTGAGAAACCAGACTGAAATGCTACATTTGTTGGAAGCAAAGCTTCACTGCCATGGTGATGCGCTAGCACGCCGCTGTGGTTCAGGGCAGCCGCATTCCCGTGGAAGTGGAGCGGGTCGGGAAAGCCCGGCTGCTGGATGGTTGGGAGGGAGCTGTGGCAGGAGCTCGTGGTATCATGGTCTGGGCCGCCTTAAAGGGGGTGAGGCCTGGAGCCGCCAGGAGTGGTGTAACCAAACAGTAGGTGGAGAATCTTTTTGCCCCTGGGGTGTCAGGAATGTTTTCAGAAGGGCTTCTTAGCTGGGGGTTTTGGTGGTCCAACTGATGATCACGACTTGGCCGCGATATTTTCAGGGGCGCTCCGTCATGGCAAAATGTCAAATGGTTTATGAACACCTGGATCGGCCATTTGTTATTGCTGGTGATTGTGTTTACTACTACGCGTGCTTACCAGGTGGGCCCCCAACCACTTGGAGCTGTCGGTTTCAAACTAAGTTAATTAGGGTTAGCTACTTGGATTAGCTGATAACCCTAAAAACCCTGGCACTTACGAGCCATGGGGGGTGCACATCCAAGTACCAGTTACAGAGGTCTATAACCCAATTTATAAGTCTGGCCCGCCTCGTAGGTAGTTGCCTGAAGGTTCTTGCTGGCCTGGATGACGGCTTGGTAACCGGGGTGCAAGCGTGTGGACAGCTCCGTGGACATATGGGTCATAGCTCCAAGCATCAGTGGGTAGCACTTCACGTCCCAACAGAGAGTAGTTTGGTCATGGGATGTTCACCAGGAGTGCACGGGCCCTTGCCCCACAGCCATATGTACGGGTATCTACGTGTAGAGAGAGAATACCAACATGCACGACAACATAAGTGCATCACATTCACATATATGGCAGTTTCTGAAAATGAGGACCCCTCAAAATGGCTGGCTTATTGCCAAGAATGATTGATAAGGGATCATGTGAGGGTCCTCAAGTTTGAGAAACTACCATATGTTACACGTATGTATAGCTATACACCCACACACCTCTGCAGGTGTTTCCGCAAAACCTTGTCCAGTTTCCGGATCACCCTGTTGTTGACGGTTCTCACATAGGACAGCAGGATGGTGTAGTACACCGCATCCACTTTACACTTCTTGCCATCAGACACAAGTAATGTGAATTTCATTGACTACCGAACAGGACCCTAGAACGGTTCACATTCAAATTTTGAATTGACCCACAAAATAAACATATTTCAGCTTGAAGACACAAAACAATCCAGCCAGCGTACTCATGTACATGTTTCTTTCCTAGCTATTTGGTCATGACCAAGTTTTTTTCAACCAATCAACAGCCCACAACGATGCCGATGATCCAAAATCATCATCATTTTCATCACCAGCACCATCACCATCACCATCATCATCAGTATATAATCTCCAGACATGACCATCAACGCTTTACGTTGCCTCATCCCGAGGATGACAAGCTTCGCCTAGCTAAGCGTGGGCATTGCTCTGCCATGGTTGGGAAGCCCGGGTGGTGGTGGCCCCAATTTTTGAAGCGGATGAAGTGTATATCATCCAAATGGCGGTTTCTCAGAAACCAAAACTGAGTTTAGGAGGATCTGGTTGGTGGTTTCAAACATGTTTTATTTTCCCTAGTAATTCTTAACAAATGGTTGGTTGACCAAGATTTTTCGTAGGGGTTGAAACCACCAACCAGAAAATGATGCTTGGTCTTTCACTGTAAATTGTTAATGTGGGAGGATTTGGGGGTACCCCTATTTTAAGAAACACCACGATGGATCACACGAAATTGGAGTTGTCGCTTCACATCAATTTTTTGGGGATCACGCACACAAAGCTAATGATATAGTTGTTTCTTCAAACTGGATTGAATTTTGGGTTGGTTGTCTTCATTGGACACCCCACTGTTTTAACCACGAAGCTGCGGTTTTTAAGGCACTTCCCTCTCTGGCATCAGCGGCTAGATAGTCGCATCGATCACGATGCCTTAGAAAAATGACCTGCGGCAACTTTTCAGTTGATCAGTGTACCCCGGTGAAGTGAAGCTCCATTCATGAAGGCGATCCGTCAGAGGTCGTTCTTTTTTTGACAAGAATGGTCCAGAATGGTTAATAAATGGCGGACGTTTATGGTGAGCAAGTGGGTATGGCAATTCAATGAATGGTGACGCATGATGCCCGATGGTGATTTTGGTTATTCTAACCATAACCCCAGTGGCATTATAACCATAACCCTATTATTAATGGTCATTTCATACCATTTAATACCATAAACATGGGCTAATCCATGGGTCATTGGTCACCCCATTGGATCCATCCGTTCCTGGCATCGCCGGGGCATGGGGCCGACTCGGCCGGCCCAAGGTACGCCTGGCACCCTCCAACAACGAGCTGTTGGTCGGCCACACGACCTGGAGATCCGGCTGATGCGGTCGTTGCGGATTGGTCGTTGGGACAGGGGGTAGCTGTTGATGGTTGAGCTAGGAACTATGGGATAGTAACACAGGGGTTGGACAGGGAATAGTACCTTTCGCGAGATTGACAGGGGATAGTTCACTATCATCAACTATGGATGGTTTAGCTGATGGTTCAGAATGCTTTGAGGGTGGTTGGGTCGAAGGGTGAAGCATACCATCATCAATACGTAAGCATCAATTGAACTGAGATTGGGAACTTGTCGTTCCTGGGAACAGCAGGACACCAAGGATCAGGTTGCGGCAGCTGATCTTCCAATTGTTCACTAATTGTAGTGGTACACCAACTACCGTACTTAACCACTGATTACTAATCATTATCCAGGAGTGTATTCAGGTTGTTATAATGGTTGGCGGTGGTTAAAGCTGGTTAGTTAATGATAGGAGATCATAAACAACAAGAATGGTTAAACAACTAGTATTACTGGCCGGTGGTTGGGAGGGGGCGAGGCCAGAGGTATCCCACGCCTAGATCCCTTTAATACCGGGAAGGCCAGGAGCGGCCGCAGGAGTGGTGTAAGCAAATCGTAGACGATGGTATATCAAAGGCACTATCATTTGACGGTTTTAGTTGGCAATGATGGTTTCATTCTAATGGTTCGCGGATCAATCAGTGAAATTATTGTCAAACCGAAGACCATTGTTTTTGCTGGTTGGTTAGCCATGCTGTTGGTCAGGACTTGTTAAATTAGTCATAGAGCGATTTGATGATGGTTGAGAACGACGTGATCATAGGTGGTAGCAACCGACAACAAACCAGCAGCAATGATGATGGTTACTCATGGTTTGATAGCGGATATATAGAATGGTCATGCGTTTTGGGTAACTTGATCTATGACGGGGGGTTTGATGATGCAAAGCAACAATAACCAACAATAGCCACGATTACATAGTGGTTAGAAGATGGGTTGATAACGGTTCGACATATATTTTCGTGATTTAGCAATGGTGAAATCAGTGAAAACATGGTCGATATGGTTTGAGAACAATGAGCAACAGATGCTTAAACACTGAGTGGTTGATACTGATGGTCATTGGTGAATGGCAAACTAATGGTTAGAAATGGTTGACACTTATAGATACTTGGAAGTCGATAATGATTCGATAATGCCGAATGATGGTTGAAAGTTGCGAACCCATTATGTCCATGAACAAAAAATATGTTGATAGTTGTTATTCCACGATGTTCATGAACAAATTTCATGCCACAGCCGCCCGGTGGTGAAAATCCCCTGGTGCTTGGTATATGAAGCCAGGTTTGGGGACGCCATGGTTTAGTTAAATCAGATTGCTGGAGTAACTAGCATTGACAAATCAATTGAAACTACCAGTTCAATTGGTGTTTCTCAAGTTATAGGGGACCCCCCAAAGCTGGATGGTTTAAAACTATACATTGTTGATAAATGGTTCACCACTATTTTGTTTCTTGATCCACAGTTTCTCAACTTATAGAGGTACCACCAAATCATTCAGTTTATGAAGCATTTATGTAGTAGTAAACCAACGATTTTTTGGTGGCCCTCGATATACTTGAACGGTTTGTTAATCAGCTTTAAACTGGAGGGCTTACTGTGTAGCTATGGCTGATCATCCCAAGCTAGGAGCGACTACAGCAAGATGACGCGAGTCTTCAAGTGCGCGTTTGGGAACTGTGGGATATGGCGGGACCAGGAGAGACACCCAGTTACTAGGGGTCTGATAGCTGTCCACAAGAAACACGCATCAGATATGGAAATTATGTTTGTATGTAGTGGAATGTAATATGATACAATATGATATAATGCAATGGGTAATTAATGTAATGTAATGTAATGTGATATGATGTGATGTGATGTTGTTTAATGAAATGTAATATAACGTAACATAGCGTAATGTATATATCAAAAAATATCACTGACGATGTGTGCCACAATTTCTGGATGCGTATGGATACACCCATGCGTAGATCTGTATGATATCACCTCTGGAGCAGTGTGCCCATGGGGGCCCATGTTGTTATCTCTTACGCCATCTCAAAGACTCTGTTGCGCTAAACATTCTTTGATGTTTACCCGGAGCAGAACTTCATGCATCGTAACAGTTGCTCAACATGATGGCAAGCAATTTTGGCTTAGTATAGAAACCAGTGGAATGCGAAACACATTTGGACAAATCTCTACATGATATTTAGAAAGATGCAGCTGAATAAATCAAAGAGATCAGAGACAGTCAGATACGCATATATACACAATCACATGTTCTCAATATTGAGTACATATTGAAATCAAACGTTTAAACTACAGTTTTGAAAAATGAAAGTGACAGTTAGAGCGGAGTACTTTCACCAGTGTAAGCTGTACTTGAGCATTATGAAATCCCTGTGCATTATTCAGCACGGTGTTTAGAGAGATGTGACGTATTCTTGGAAGTCCACATTGTAGTATTCGCGGAATTTATCATCGTCGCTGTTTTTTTACTGATATGTAGCGTGTTACTGTGATACATGTGGGTGTTTCTCAAAATGGAGGTACCCCCATTTTAAGAAACCACCATGTATGTACACCATATGGAAAGTACATGGCACAAGTCGAAACGCAACAGGGATGGAGATGGAACAGCTAGACCAATCAAGATAGCACACCTCAACTTAGTACGGACCCGACTGCAATATGGAGCGATGTTCTGCCATATTGCGATGCAGCCAAATCATCAAATCTAGTGGCGCAATCCCCAGAACTCGTTGGGATGTTCATTTGCTTGCCTGGGCATGGAAGGAAATGACAGGGAAACAGAGCAAACTTCGATGAGAAGAACATAGAATGAGTTGGAGGGAAAATCAATGGAAAAAAAGCATATGACAAGAAATGAAAGGAACCCAAAGGGATATAAATGCACAACCAGAGTATTGTGTACATGTAGAATCATGTAGGTGTACATACAGGTACGTGCAAAGATGTATATCTGAACAATATCTGGATTACCTACTAATCGAATTCGTGGGGTTGCCTTCCAGCGGTGCAATAAGTTTCAACATTTCCCAGAAATGTGACCAGGAGCACCAGCTTTTTCTGGAGGCCGCTGGGATTTTTGCAGAGCACATCGTTCAAATCATCAACCCATCATCGACCACCTCAAGTCATCATGAATCATCAGCCATCAATAATCATCATAAACTACATCAATCAGTGATTTCAATCATGCTAATAACCATCAATGATGGTAATTGATGGCTGATGGTAATAACCATCAATTAGTTTGTCATCTGTCATTACATCAGTTGGTCACTACAAGAATTACCCTCTGGCAAACTAACCTGGAAGCTGAAAATCACAGGTTTTAATAGGTAAAATCACTGGTTAGTTTACTAGGGTGTATCACCATCAGTTAGTCGCCCATCATCACCCGTAACCATCAGCTATCGCCGCCGAAAAGTCCCTGGCGGCGGTTTCAAGGCGCGCCGCACCCCCAGCTGCTGGGGACCTGTCGGCCAGGTACTACGACTTTCATCTGCCGATGTCCTTTCAGAGCGCTGAACTCATCGGCTTCAGTGCCCTGCCATGTGATCGACAGCTGGGAGTCACGTGACAGATGCGGTTGGATGACCAGCAGTTAAGCAACCAATTTCATAGCTGGATATGGCTGGTTTAGCTGGTTAAGAGGGGATGATATCTAGCAGTTATAGGGGATATGTATATATATATATATACCAACTATAAGCAAGGCAACAATAGTTAACTGGCTAGTTAATGGTCAAGAACAGGTTATGAGAAGTAACAATAGTAGGGGATATACCAGCTCTACGTGGCGAACTGGGTCAAGGTTTTCACCAACCAATTTTATGGGGGTCAATAACCAGCAAAACTTCTAGGGAAAACAATGGTTAATGATGGGGGAACCAGGAGTACAGGGCGAACTGACCCACAGCCAAATGATAGATAATGATAGAATTGTAAAAAAAGCTATATGTATTTTGATTGACCTTTATTCATGTTAAACAAATAGATGAACATCACAGAATTTTGGACAATGTATATATGTATGTTTGTATATTCATGTATACAAGTCAACACATATTCAAGTGTATGTATATCGTTAGATATATTTACATATGTCCGTGCACACATGATTGCATCTCAGGAGTATCAAACATGGGGCATCAAAGTACGCTCATATGTTGATACCTGTTTGGGTGTTCCTCAAAATCGGGGACCCGCCAAAATGGTTGGTTTACTACTATGAATGGTTCAGAAACTGGATGATTTGGGGGTACCCCAAACTGACTTGAGAAACCACCATTTGAAGGTAGCGGATACCATCAGCCAATGCCAACGTCATGACCTCATGGCCGGAATTCACAGCAGTGGGGTTTAGCAATAACGTTTTTGAACATGACTAGGGTGCCAGGCTAATGGTAGAAATTGCTATACTGAAATGGCACGTGAACCAACTTCTAAGTACAATCATGGTAGATAATCTAGAAGTAGATACAGGTATAGTTTTCTAAATAGCTTCTAAATGTCCATGATCTACTTATAATTAAATGGCTTATAAGCTACTGGTAGGTATAGCTCTAGTCACCTTGTGAAAATTTGGGACCCAGCTTGCAGGAGAAGGCCGTGCGGTTGGGGTGTCGCCTTTAGCGATGGTGGCTCTGATGGCAACCATCCATGGTGTGGCTCATCATCTCTGCCAAAGGTGGTAGATCATCTATGTGAGATGATGAGCCGACCAATTCTCTAGCTGGTAGAGATGATCTCTGACGGCTACAGCAAGATGATCATCTCTGGCTGCCAATTCTCTGGCTGGTAATCATCCAATGACTGTTTCTATGGCTGCCAATCCTGGTACTAGAAGCTCCATAAGCTGATGGTTGATCAGTTCTTATGAGAGATCTACGGGATCTGGCACCTCCATCAATGGCAACCAGGGATGATGAGCAGCTTCAAGTGAGTTTTCTTCAATCGGAAGCAGGCCGTCTCGTGCGGGTGATGGATCACCAATCCACAGCGTTATACCGTGGTTTGCATCACCAACTTCGTTGGCGAACCTCACCCCTGTTGTTGATGAATGAACTCGCTTGTTGTCTATTAACATCCTGGGAACGGAGATGCCATAAGTTCATCCACCCAGAAGTAGATGGGGATCGTAAGTCAAAAGCATTATTAATGGTTAGCAGACGATCATCAACCGCATTGTTCAATGGTTGTTGATGGCGGTCATTGGCCCATTTGGTAGTTTCTCAAAAAAGGGGGGACCCCAAGAATCGTTGGTTCATTACCAGAAATGATTCATATGAGATGATTTGGGGGTTCCCCTATTTTCAGAAACCCTGATTTACAAACCATTATAAGTTATATAGATCATTAATCATTTATGGTCATTATATAACCTACAATTCTAAATATATTTGGTCATTAACCCATTTATACACCATTACCATGATTTAATGGTCAATATCCATATGATGTAGGATAAGTGGATTTATCAACCCTTATTGAATGGATTTGAATGGTGAATGACTCCATGATATCCCCAGGATTTGTTGAGTGCCACCATGCGAGCCTCCAGGTTCCTACCCGGGATGTGTCAGTAGCACGGACGACTTCTATATGCTGGACCGCCGGCAGCTGGTTGGTGCTCCGCTGGTCGAGTTGGGTGTTGTGAACAGCCAGGGGTACAGGGTGACCCACAGATTTCCCATAACGCAAGCGATTCTTGAGGCTGGTGTACAAATATGGATGTAGGAAGTTAGTGTTGGTTCTTGTCAGTAGCTGGTGTTCATCATTTATGGATAATGCGACAAGAGCCAACACTAGTCGTTTGCCTACGTCGCATTTGTTTAAGGAAAGCATTGCCAAATGTTTCTGTGAAGCACAAGACCCGAACAAGGATCATGCAAAGCGGAGGCCAGACGCTGGCCCATCAACCATCAATTTACCCTTATGAACCATCAATTGGCTATGATTAACGACTCATGAACCATCAATTCACAACCGATTGGCCATCAATTAGCCATCAAGTAGCCATCAAGTAGCCATCAATTACCCACCAATGAACCATCAACGAAGCATCAATTTACCCTCAATGAATCATTATGAACCATTTTCATACTCACCAACATTGTTTTTTGAGCGGTTGGTGGTTTCGTTGCCATTTTTGATATTTTCACCCATGTATGAAGCCAAATGGTTGGTTGGCCGACTTGCGCGTACTTTTCATGACGAGGTGGTGAAAAACCACCAGCCAGTAATGATATTGATTAGCATTTATTAGCCACAAACCATTACTAACCATTATGAACCATCATTAATCATCATTGGGATGTGAAAAAACGAGCCACTGAATGATCATTAGCCTCTGTAGTCATTAAGCATTATTCATAATTGTTAACCATTATGAGCCACTGGTGGGTTGAACTCACTATTATTAAGCATTAATTAACCATCATTAACCACTCGTTGACCATGTTACCACCAAGCAGTGGCTGGTTGTTTTCTGGGTGCACCTGGCGGGTTGGAGCCTTGGCACCAGGATAGCGGTCTCACCGTGATGGACACGACTCTTGAGGTGGGAGACGACCGAAAGATCCGTCGCGCAAGCAGCAGCACATGGCATGGCTAAGTGGCTAAGTGGATGAGTTTTTGGGTCCATGCTGCTGGCTGAGAAATGTTGAAAATCCATGGTTTCGCAAGGAAGCTGAATGATAACGGTTAATTCAGGGTCGATTAATGGTGACAAATGGCTTGTAACTAGCAACCAGGGTCAAGAAATGGCCTACTATTAACTTTTCTAGGTGAAGCAGAATGGTCAATTTTCATGGTGAATGGTCATGGGTTTTCATTAGAGTTGCAAAGCTGCATGACATGTGAAAAATGTTTTATGTGAACTTTTTTGGGGCCTTGGATGGTGTAGGGACAACTTTGGTGGGTCGTTCAAAACCGGAGGCACGATGGTTGTTTTTTCCAGCAAAGGTGATCGACGTGTTTGCAGCAAAACATTTTGGCGTGGCGGCGTGGACCATTCCCTTCACTGGGGACAGCATGAACCATGATCAACCATCGTTGGCCTCTGTTATCAACCATTATCTGCCGTTGGTAACCACCCTTGTCAACAACATTTCTTTGATATTCTGTATATATAAATGCATTACAACATACTGCTCAAATACGGTCAGCTACAATAAAACGCGGAATTCATGGCACTGCGCCGATGATTGAATTCCAAGCAAGTGGACGAGCATCTGCTTCACAATTCTCGACCAGGTAGCCAGCAGCAATCTTCGAATTAACAATTGCAGGAGCCACTAATATGGGGGCTTCTCAAAATAGGGGACCTCTAAATCATCCCATATTAATCATTTATAGTGATAAACCGTCCATTTTTGGGATACCCCTATGTGAGAAACCATCATATGAACCATTGACGAACAAATTATTACATGACTGCTCCATGAACCACATAAAATTGGTTCCGACTGTTGCTGGTTCCTTTCACCTATGATCAAAACATCAATGAACCATGTACCAAACATCATTGGCAATCACTATTCACTGCTATTAGCAATTACTCACCAGTATTACCATCACCTTGCTGATGTTTAATCAACTAATTACCCTCACTCACCACTACTAGCGATCATTGTTAAACACTATCAACCACCTGGGTGTGCCTCTGCAGCAACGGGGGGTGCCCCGATTCAGCACTTTTGTTACAAGGTGGGCCCCCCTAGTTATAACTTGGTTTACAAGGCCGCTTGACTATAGTTATATCTACCATGACTGGTAATTACCCTAGCTATAAGCCAACTTATAGCCGGTTGGGGGGCGCACCTTGTAACCAGCAATTGAGCATCATTGGTCTCCATTGATGAACTAGTGATTCACCATTGTGAACTTGACACTGAACTGGTACCATTCTTTCATCTACGAACGATCATACCATCTTTCACCAGTTGACTACAAAGCCTCAAACCAAAGAAATGGCTTACGAAAGACAAGAGACAAGTGACAAGTGAACCGAACAAGCAGCTCGGCACCCTTCAAAAACGGCTACTGCTGAAGCAATGCTTGGAATCTTCAGCAAGCTCTTAGATGACCTATGAAGGAACCCTGCTGGTTTCCCCAGCCCAGGGGCACCCCGATCACTGCAGCGATAGCAGCGTTCAGAATGGCACTCTGGAGATTGCAGCTCCGAGATGAACAGACGAGCTGGCGGATGATTCAGTGGATGCAATGAACCATAGTACTGGTATCCAGCCATGATAGAAGTGAACACTGCGGCATCTTGTTGAGCACCAGTTTGGTTCACCTCGAGTTGGTGCTGGAGTATTCAAGATTCCGAGCTGTGAAATGTATAGTTGGCCAAAAATTAAAGGTGATTGGAGGCATGGAATATTTCTAGTGCAATATTACAGCTACTTATTGCTGAGACTCCGATCTTTGGTTTCTTCAAGGTGGTTACAAGAAGAATCCATTGGAAAGTCGCTTGGGTAAGTGAGGAGTGGGCTGCCTTCAGTAACCTTTCCAACTGTCGGGCATCACGAAACGCCCGGGAACGTCCGGATGGGTCGACGAACTTGAAAAACTGCACCAGGCTGATGGTTGGGGGGGCCAGGAGCCCTGAGTTCAGGGTATCCCGCTCTGAACAATGGGGGAGGTCAGGAGCGGCCCCCCAGGAGTGGGCGAGGGGACCTCCAAAAATGGTTGGTTTATTGCTATAAATGATTAATGATGGATGATTTAGGGGTACCCCCATTTTGAGAAACACCTAAATGGTAGATGTTCAAGTTATTTGGTTCAGGAGGGGATACGCTGATGGTGATGGCAAAAATGATTCAGGACCATGAAATCATGTGCGCTTGTAGTGATACATAGCCGTCGTTTATGTAGATAGATATCCATATGGTGGGTTCTCAAAATGGGGGAACCCCCAAAATCATCCTTTGTATTATATATTCATCATTTGAGAGTGATCAATCATCTATTTTCAACGGTTCTCTACTTTGAGGAATGCCCATGACTAGTAGTTGTTCAACCATTCTTGCTGGTGATTGTCCCCTATCATTAGCCATTATAATCACCTAGAAAACCACTGTTCACCATAATTAACCCTGGAAAAATCCTATGGTTTCCCCAGTATTCACCATTTCAATCCCTTGTGAAACCACCATTACCCAAAGTAAAGCCTAGAAAATCTCTTGGCTTTCCCTA
>VSDK01028356.1:140152-158426 GCA_009767595.1 Symbiodinium kawagutii
AGCGGTTCAACCCACCAGTTGACCCCCAGGCTGTGACGTGGATTCACCGTGACCAGGCACGCAATGGACCTCGATGTTGTCCTCCGAAAGTTTGGGCACTGGCAACTCGCAATGGCTGGTGGTGGATTACAACAGGCAGGGTGCGGGAACAGGGCAGCTGGGATTGGATCTTCGGCCACGGAAAACTCCGGTCACTCGATGTGTCCGAACTGCGGTGCCTGCGTTGCGTTGTTGGCAACAGATGAAGGATGGCTGATCTCAATCCAGTATGATGTTCAGTCGTTATCAGATCATTGTCATATCATTGCCGTATCGTTGTCACATCAGTATCATATCATTGTCATATCATTCTCACCTCAACCATGATGAAGCATTGTCTCGCACCCCCCAACGCAGAGCCTTCAAGCGAATAGCACTCAGCCAGCGCAGGTTCACTCCTGGTCAACCACTGGAGGATGGTGCCTTGAGGTTGTTGGAACAACTCCCAGGCATCTCCCATCAGGTGCAGCGATGGGTCAGCAGGGGGGGTGGTTGTGGTTGGTCATGGTGTTGTGGGGGGCCATGGGGGGCCTGTTGGATGTTGGATCTTGGTTGTTGGAGTCATTGCTGGTTGTGGTTGTTGTGGCTGTTGGCGGTTGATGGTGGTCTTTTCTTGCTGTGGTCACCTTGGCTTGGCCAACGACCACCCAACCCAAGGCTACACAAAGTAATCCTTCCCCTTGGCAGCCTGACTTGGGGTGCATCATTCCAGGGTAGTTGATGCAAAGGGAACGTTTCCCATGGCTTTGCTATGCCAGGGTGCCAGGAGAATCTTTGCTTTGACGAGGGGCGAATTTGCTACAGTTTTAGAATCCAGAACTTCTCAAAACCCACGAACATGGGCAGTTTTTGTTGGGAGCAACGTAAATTAATCATCACCCGTCTCCTCACACAGGAAAGGGCTGGTATATCTTCCATCCAACGTATGATTGCACCACGTGCAAGTGCTCATCCATATTTGAAGCACCCGTCAACGTGTTTATCTTTTAAGCATGGGGTGGGTAGCCGAGTTGCAGGGGACTGTCCTGGTAGCTGATTGGGTGGTGCAGAAGTTCCATGAATCTTGGTGTTACCTCCTCTGGGTTGGAAAATGAACATGATGGCTTACATCTATACCTCCCCGGTAGGTGGCCATTGCCAATGACTACCCGCTAGCCACTAGCCGTAGTTCTACCAGAAATCAATATCAGCATCGGTTCCCAAATCATAATCTACCATCGCTAGGCCAGATCACCAAAATTCTTTGTCAGGCATTCTAGCCAAAATGACATTGATTCATGTGAGTGACATGTTTTATCATAGTTTTACCAGGCGGCACGCAACTAAAATCAGCACTTCCCCACGCCAGCGCTAGCAAATCCGCTAGGTTGGCGCTAGGTAGGTGTTTAGGAATCTGCGAACGGTTGAATCAATTTTGTGTTTCGGTAGGCCGTTTTTTCGTGCTAGCTCCCCGCTAGCAATCCGCTAGCAAAAGTTTCAAACGAGCATACCTGGCCAGTCGTGGCTCCTTCGGCTTAAGGGCTTGGATTGTGAAACGGTTTCTCTTCCAACTTTTTTCCTCAGGAAAGCAGATCCATAATGAGATACGCGCAGATAGCCGTCAAACCAGAAACGCCAAGACATGAACACAGTAAAACGCTTTACATCTTGCTGGCAATGTTCAGCCTTGCGGAACGCAAAAGTGAGCCGCGCTAGCGACATGTCCCATTTTCAGCCTCAGACATCCAAACACTGATGTTTTCATCCATCGATCCCCTCCACAATTTCATAAAGAACTCACAAGGCGGCACGCAAGTAAACGCGAATCAACGTCAATTTTGGGAACAAACATTTTGACAAACCGTCATATAGGTGTTTCCTCAAAACAGGGGACCCCCCAAATCATCCCATATTAATCATTTACAGTAGTAAACAATTGATTTTTGGGGTCCATTCTGAGAAACCACCATATCTACCGTGTCTATCCATCTCTACCGCACCATAGGCTAGCATCTTACCGTCCTCGTTTTCCTGGTCAGGCTGACTTGACGAGCGAACTCACCAGTAAGGGCTACTGGGGCTCCTTTAATCGACCCTTTTTTCAGGCGCGGTTGGGGTCATGGCTGCAGTGTCAGCTTTCCCCAGCCATCCGCTTCCGGGTTGTGGCATCGACGCTCACGAATCATGGGCATGCAGCCATACCAAATGATGAACAACTGGTTGTGAATGAACACTTCACATTCAGATTCGGATGATATCTGATGTGTTTTTTTTGGAGGCTAGACACGAGTGCATGGAAACTTGACATGTTTCGATCCAAACCCGACGTGTTCATAATCATTCTAAACCACTAGTTAGGCATCAATTTAGGATTATCAATCATTAGTTGGCCATATGTCTTTCGCACTATCAACCATGAGTCACCATTCGTCAACATGATCAACCATCATCAATCGTCCTCAAAGTCTGGTCGATGTGACAACTGGCATGACAGCAGCTGTGCGGGACAGGACATCCGACGGATGTCGGGGCATGAGGAAGCCGAGGCTGGCCGACAGCCGAGTTGCAGCTTGCGATGGTTCATACAAGGGACTGGGCCCCCAATGGTGACTACCAGCTGTAGCTAGTAAATACGCTGGTTGTAAGGGACAGTAGCCAACAAGTGGGTGTTTCTCAAAAGTGGGGATCCCCCAAATCATCCATTAATAGCCATTTGTAGTAATAAACCAGCCATTTTTGGAGGCTCCCTATTTTGAGAAACCACCAATTATCAACTATGTTAGCAATTCGATGCTGAATTCAACTACCAGGCTAGATAGAACTCGCCTGTAGCAACTGGCAAAAGACACAACTAGGGTACCATGCCGATGGTAGTTCGAGTCTGCTCAATGGCGAATCCAATCACCAACTTATAGTCATTATGAACTATTCTCAAGCACGATTGACCATAGTGAACCACTGGTTCAATGGTTTTTGAACCAACTGGTGGTTAGTAGTCACTATCAAACTAGTGGTTATAGTCATTATTGATTAGTGGTAATTTCTGTGAGGTCATTATGGATGTTTCTCAAGTCATAGGGGTACCCGGGGTACCCCCAGTTGTCATCCTTATTCAGCATTGATAGTAATAAACCAACCATAACTTTAGGGTCCCCAAACTGGCTTCAGAAACCACCATGACTAGTTGTTTAACCATCATTGTTGGCTGTCACCTGATTTCCTATTCTTACACCATTCAAATCACCTGTTACGCCATTAGAAATCATCATGGTAGTTTCTCAAGTCATGACAGGGTGCCCCCCAATCATCCCAGTCATTAGTCCTTTCTCGTCATAAACCAAGCCCAGTTTTGGGGTCCCAAACTGGCCTGAGAAACCACGGTTTTAGCAACCTACAGGTGATAAACCCTTATTGCAAAACTGGCATTTATCCACCTATAGTAAGGGATAGGTATAGTAATAGTATGTCCCTTACATAGGTTGGTATTGCTAATATTACTAGCCCTTATCATTTTCAACATTTTTCAACCTATGGTTGGTATGTCCCTTTCTATTGTTGCTTATCATTTCCCTATGATTCACCATTATTCATGGGCTTATAACCGAATAGAGTAGCTGTTTGAACCTTTGTTGTTGGTTATCATTCGTGGGTTATAATCTGCATCAATCCTTTATTAAAAACAATTCAATTCCTATTGTTAACATCATTTATTGTTGGTGATCATCCCCTATCCCTATAAACCACTGTAATCCCCATGGTTCACCATGAATCAATGGTTGGTTATTATTTCCTATGAATTCCTAGCCCTTCCACCGTTGCGGCAGCCAGGCTCGTTGGGGCAGCTTCTACTCCTACGACGCGGCGCCGAGGCAACAGGCGCTGCAGCGCTATGGCGCAGGGGTCAGTGGGGACGCCCAGTTGCGCCCGATGTTTGGTAGCTTATGCCCTAGGGGTGGGGTTATCACCATGGGTGTAAGCCCCAAAGGTAGCTGAACGAAGGCCTAGATGGTAGCAATGATCCCAAGATATGGATCGATGAATATCCAAAGGCGCTGGGTTGGTCTATGACCTTCCGAAGGTCAAGTTGGGCCAGAGTACCCGGCCCTGCTCCAATAGATACCACGATCAACGGCATGTCTTGCTTGGTTCCGGGCAGAATCCACTGTGGCTGTGCGGATTGGGAGGTGGCTCTATCCTTGACCATGGTGATTCTGACTGGAAAAAAGTAAGATCTTGCAGGGCAATAGAAGATCCAGCAGTTGATAGACCACCTGTAACTTCAATAGCTGATGACTTTCACAAATTATCGTCACGAGCCCTGTCACAGTCATCATCGCCATCCAGCCAAATTCTGAGGTGATTTGAGTGGCATGCGCGACGCCATGACCAAAAACAACCCAAAGGCCGTGCTGAGGGCGTTTTGCCAACAGTTTCTGTTGGTTTGATGGTGGAAAGAGAATAAAACAACTGGAACAGGGCTGGTGACTCCCACAGCCCATCGCTGGGGCGGCCCACGCTCGTCATAAGTTTTGGGAACAAGATATGTCAGGGGTTCATTGTCGCTCCTCTTGCTCGAGTAAACTCACTCCAGAAAGCCATAGAAACCCTGCTTGGTTGCAGGGGAACATGGTTTCTCAAAATGGGGCTTCCCAAAGTTATGGTTGGTTTATTACATTTTACAGCTATAGATATTTATAAATGGCTAATAACGAGATGATGTTGAGAAACCACCACATGGAACAACCGCCTTCATTTTAGGCCTTGATATTTGCAGCACCCGCGATTGGTCATGGGGTGCTGCCATGGTGAAGTCACTGGTGACCAGCAGGAGGAAGGGCAGCAAGCCACAGAAACACGGTAGGGTGTGAGCCCGTAGTCGGTAGGGAGAACATGAGGGGGGCCCGAAATCATCTAGCTCATTATCATTAACTGGATGGCTTATACCCACTAACTTAGGTTTTTAGTGTTTTTGGGATAAGATTGATTTACCATATAACCACTAAACATATATTTTTAGCAAGGGATCTATAAGCCACCCAGTTAACCATTAATACTCATAAACCAGCCCAAAATGGGGGGTCCCCTATGACTTGAGAAACCACCATATAGAGAACGGTGAGATTCTCACATATTCTCACTATCATTTCTGATCAACTGGGTTGGCGGCAACCAAACAACATACCCAACAGGCCAACATGAACTAGTTGCTTATCAATTGATGGCCATTTTATAACGGAAACAAGTCATGACAGTTGGAAGCAGCGGAAATTGGGTGAATAACCAACCACCCAGGTCAAGCATTGACACTTCCACTTCACCCAGTGGATCTGTTGGTTGGGAAGGAGCTGCGGGCTGGAGCTAGGGGTGTCCCTATCCCCTTATAACGGGGGAAAAAAATGGTAGTGTTCTGACCAAATTGGTAGTTAATGGTGAACCAAAGATCAAGAGATGATGGTTAACTGACGGTTAGATCGTTACCTGAGTTGATTACAGTAGTTGATCTTGGCCAATCACGTTCACCATTGGTCAAGAATTAGTAACAGTGATGGCCAACTAATACTTCACTAGTGGTTCCTACTCATAACGACTGTTATTTCATGACTGTTGTTGATTCCTAATCATAGAGCAAGAATTGATTTGTCTTGACTAACTAGTTTATTACTCAGGGTTAACTCATGGCTAACCATGAAACATGACTGATATCAACTATTCGTGAACTATATCAACTTTATCAACTCCTGACTCATCAACTGGTGGTTTCTCAAGCCATAGGGAACCCCTAAAAATGGTTGGTTTATTATTGTTAGATGACTATTACTGGATGATTTGGGGGTACCCCTATGACTTGAGAAACCACCAACTATATTGACTCATAGCCAAATAGCTGGTATGTATCCCCTATGATTGTTAGTTATCATCCCCTACTATTAACCATTAACCAGCTATGATTGACCCAGCTCGCCATATCAACTACATCAACCCTTGGTGGACCAGAACCCACGACCGCCGGAGCCCAGATCCGCCACCAAGATCCGTCAGGACACGGTGGTGGGTCAACCTTCGGGGCCGTCGCATGCCGTCATGGCACGCCTGGACTTGGATGCGTCGGGGCGACCCAGCGCTGCTGAGGGTGGTGGGAGCTACTGGGGTGACATCAGCGCCACGAATGGCGATTTTGAATGGCGCTGAAGAATGATGGTTATGATGATGGTGATGATGATGGTTATTTTCATAGGGGATGATGATCGGATGATGGATGGTTGATGGTTAATGGTAACCCAGGATTAATAAACCCCGGGTTGATTAATATTGGGTATCCCCCAAAAGCCTTGGTTTCCCTCTAAAATGGTGATCCCCCCAGTGAATCAACCAGGGGTTTATTAATCCTGGGTGGCCATTATTGATGATGGTTACTGACAGGGGATGATGATTGTTGATGGATTGTTGATGGTTCTGATGGCTACTGATAGGGGATGATGATGATGATGATGATGATGATGATGATGATGATGATGATGATTGTTGATGGTTATTGATGGTTATGATGGTTATTGATAGGGGATTATGATGGTTGTCTATACAAAGAATCTAAAAATATTCATCCATATAGTAGCTGAAATATTCATCTAATATGTCTACTTATATTCACCTACAGTAGTTCGGCAGGGCCGCGAAATTCGTCGTCCAAAGGTGCGATCCATGGTTGGTTTATTCATACTATTTTGGTCCAACAAACAATTATATAGGTCATTTTGGGTCCAACAAACATACAATTTCTGGATGGCTTATACCCACTAACTTAGGTTTTTAGTGTTTTTGGGATATGATTGATTTACCATATAACCACTAAAAAAATATTTTTAGCAAGGGATCTATAAGCCACCAAGATTTGGTCCACCCGGTTTATCAATACTATTGTGACCAACCACAATATTGGTTGGTTGATTTTCACAACAAAAACCTGGATGATTTGGGGGTACCCCTATTTTGAGAAAGAACCATATATATATATATATATACACATACATATGTAGATATGATCATATGATGCAGATGTGTACACACAGTCCACTTTTGGAATCATGTATGAACTTAGACAAGTGTATATATCTACATGTACATGTTTGTACATGTATGCCCGTACATACCTACATAACGACATTGAGACCTTTCAAAACTAGCAATCAAATTTCGAACAGAGATGAATTGGATGTATTGTCGGTGCTTAGAAATGGTTTTCTCAGCCAATTTGTGGGCAACGAAGTGCTGAATGATCCTTGTTCCTGCCTGTTGGCAAGCAACCATTGAACAACTTCTCATTGTGGTTGATGAGCCCGCATCCATGCTCGAGATTTCTTCGTTTCTCTGGTGAATCCTCAGCAAGCCTCAGAAATCATGGAGTTTCGAGCTGACCCAGGTTAGTGTCAGCTTACCCATTAAGAGGAGGTGTCAGCTTGGTGTTTCTTCAATAGGATCTGAACACAGCTGGGGTGAAGCGAAGCGCCAGCATACCGCCATCGCCAGGATGGTGAACAACATCCCCAATGGCGGCATCGATGCGAAGGTGGCGAGACGCCAGGGCCCATCTGGGAGACGGGCCCTGGGATCAGCGAAGCTGAAAGACGCGACAGGTGAAGCTGATGATGTACAAGTGTCTATTGAAGCAGGATATACATAGCTATAGGTATGGGTCAATATACTATTAATGTTGAAGCTACTGTAATTAGCTATGGGTTATTATTAATCAACCAACTTGTTTCGGAATAATCACCAACAACAATAGGGAAAACAATGGTTAAGCAGGATAAACAAAGTCTCAGTTATTTTTCAATAGACACAATGAAAACGGAACAAAACTGCATTTAACACAGCGAGACAGATCAGGCAAAATGCACCCCGGTGTTTGAGATTGTTCCAATAGACATATGGCTATGGGTCAATCTTAGTCAACCAACTACTGGGGAATGATCACCAACAACAATAGGGAAAACGATGGTCCATAGCGGGGGAACCAGGGGTACAGGGTTTCGACCTATACCCATATATCTATACTGTAACAGTGTGATGGTTAACCTTTGGTTCCAGTTAAATCAGGGATGTCATAGACAACAATATGGTAGTTTTTCAGAATAGGGGACTCCTCACAAATGATCCAGTTTATTTGTCATTTCTAGTAATAAACCAACCATTTTTGGGGTTCCCTATTTGCGAAGTCACTTGATAAGTAGGATATATTTGTGGGATAGATTAGATATCTCAATTATTGTCAATGGATTGGTATTCAAGGATATGACTTGTTAAACAACCAATAGACATACTGTATTCTAAGATGATCGCGTATACTGATTCATGAACATTTGGAGTAGTAACAACTCAATACGAGCGAATGAAGCATCAAGAATCAAGCTGCTTTATAGTGGATAGCCAACAATACTTGGATTACATATGTACTTTATGTATGTATATACGTTGACCTATACATGTTGTTGGATACATTGTGTTTGTTGATCACAGCTGCCAACAGCTGAAAAGATCTTGGTAAAACATGTTTGAATCATACTCATACAAAATGCGGTTTATATAGAACGGTTGATGGTCCTGGGTGTACCAGTACTGAATACCAAGCAACGAGGTATCGACACTCACTTCAAGCTGGTTACAGTACCAGCACTGAGGTTAGAACCTACAATAGCTGCATCATGGATCAATCCGGACGTCCACCAAAGTGGGTAGCTGAACATTGGACCATGGAAACGAGAGGTGGGTTCCGTACTTTTTTGGGATGCTGTTCCTCGAGCGGATCTGCATATGTGATCATATACCTGAATATGTATTACGTATGTATGTACATTATAGACGTATGCACGTTAACATTCACGGATATGTGCTATCCAGATTCCAAGCAATGTATGAATATGTACAATCGTGAGTTATTCATAATTCCTAAAAAATGCTACTCTACGGTATGAATAGCACAGATCTCTACACATCATGGGCAGCCTGAACCGGGGCCGTGGGTTTCCGCTGTTCACGTTGGTTCACGTGTGGCAGGTGACCAACTCGTGCCTTCTGAAGAAGATGAAATGCCAGGCGCCCCGTCCCGGCCTTCCGCGAGCGCAGCTCTGGGGACCATGTGGGAACACGGTGGGACTAGCGACAGGTGTCGGGTTCGGCATGAGGACTGCCCTGATTCGTTTTTTCTTAATGATTAATCATCAAGCAATGGTTGATTAATTAAGAATTGCTGGTTGATTGGTTGATTGTCTGATTGATTACTGGTTTGTGACTCATCATCAACCACTTAGATCCTGTTGTAATGCCCCAGGAGTTGATGATCTTCACAGCCGTGGGGGATCACCAGTGCGGGATCGCCCTTGACAGGCCATCAGCGGCCCTTCCCATCAGCAGCTGCCAGCCTTTCGCTGGACCAGTCAGGCGCGGAATCTAAGCCCGGACTCGAACTGACGGTTGCAGTGATCAATGGTTAATGGCTACCCAGGATGAAGCGAGCCACCCCTGGTTGATTAACTTGGGGGGTTCCCATGGCTTCATGGAAAACCAGTCGGCTTTTGGGGGATACCCCCTATGATCAATGGTTGTGTTGATTAACTAGGGGAGTTCCCATGGCTTAATGGAAAACCAGTCGGCTTTTGGGGGATACCCCCTATGATCAATGGTTGTGTTGATTAACTAGGGGAGTTCCCATGGCTTAATGGAAAACCAGTCGGCTTTTGGGGGATACCCCCTATGATCAATGGTTGTGTTGATTAACTAGGGGAGTTCCCATGGCTTAATGGAAAACCAGTCGGCTTTTGGGGGATACCCCCTATGATCAATGGTTGTGTTGATTAACTAGGGGAGTTCCCATGGCTTAATGGAAAACCAGTCGGCTTTTGGGGGATACCCCCTATGATCAATGGTTGTGTTGATTAACTAGGGGAGTTCCCATGGCTTAATGGAAAACCAGTCGGCTTTTGGGGGATACCCCCTATGATCAATGGTTGTGTTGATTAACTAGGGGAGTTCCCATGGCTTAATGGAAAACCAGTCGGCTTTTGGGGGATACCCCGTATGATCATCAACCAGGGGTTTAGCTTCATCCTGGGTATACATTAACGCTGGTGAATAGTGGTTGCTAATAGGAGATCATAAGCAACAATGATGGTTAAACTACTAGTACTACTGGCTGTTAGTTGGGAGGGAGCGAGTTATTCGATGGTGAATTGTTGATGGTAAACACTGGTGAATTCATGGCACATGTCCATATTTTTCCAATGTTTTTCTTGATCCATGGTGAGTAGTGATCACGTCTAGCTGAAGTCTGGCTGTTGGGAGCGAGGCCAGGAGAAAGGGGTATCCCGCTCTACCCTTATAATGGGGGAGCGAGGTTAGGAGATACCAGGAGTGGCCACTAACCAAATGTAGATATTTAAGTTATTTGGTTCGGAAGTGGATAAACTGATTGATGGTGATGGCACGAATGACTCAGGATTCAGGATCATGAAATAATATGTGCTTCTAGTGATACAAGGCTGTTGCTTATGTAGATATCCATACATGATGGTTTCTTAAAAAGTGGATGCCCCAAAATCATCCTCTAGAATATCAACCACTCATAGCAATAAACCATCTATTTCAACGGTTCCCCATTTTGAGAAGCACCCATGACTAGTAGTCGTTTAAGCGTTATTGTTGGTGATTGTCCCCTACTAACCACTATAATCACCTATAAAACCTCCGTTCACCATAGTTAACCCAGGAAAATCCCACGGTTTCCCGATTATCAACCATCACAATCCCTTGTGAAACCACCATTAAACATAGTAAAACCTAGAAAATCTTTCGGCCGGCTTTCCCCACTACAACCACGTTTTCCCTACTATTAACCATTATAATGGTTTACCATTGACCATTAAAACCACACTGAATTACCCTGGGTTTCCCTATTACTAGCCATAGTAATCCCTCAAAAACCATTATTCACCATAGTAAACCCTAGAAAATCCCTAGGTCTTCCCTACTATTGACTGTTATAATCCCTTCGAAAAACGCCCACCACGACCTTGTTTGCATCTCAGGTGGATGGCGTCAAGACAGAGTTGTTTCAGGCGGGAAGACCAGCGAACTGAGGAGGGTTGGATTGCTTGGAGGGTCACCTGGGTTGGTTGCTTGGAGTGGTTGGATAGTTGTTGGATAGCAATGACCACTGTTCATAGCCACAAGCCAATGGTTCGCGAGTTATGGTTGGTTCGAATGGTTGGATTAGTCATGGCAATGGCTCTTAGCCACTAATCTGGTTGTGCCATACATCAACCGTGCGCCTAGTGAGGCGACTTGCGGCGAGCGAAGGTCAGACCATAACTTTTTAGCATCAAGAGGAAATGCTGAAGAGCCGCTACATCGTGGCAATCAATGCTTTAACCATCTTCAACCATGTTCAACCAGCTTCAACCCCATCTTCGACCATCTTCAACTTCAACCCATCTTCAAGCATCTTCAACCAGCTCCAACCCCATCTTCAAGCATCTTCAACCTGAAAAGATGGCAATCAATGCTTCAACCCATGAGACTAAGCTGTCATTCAAAAAGCCCCATTTTTCCAAAGCTTCGGAGAGACCCATCGGTCGGGAGAACCCCGAGACGCGGCGCCAGGGCTGGCCTCACCTTGGTCTTCCGGACCTCTGGGACTTCTCCTTTGTGGAGATGACCCCCGAGGCGTCTTCCCGTTGAGGGACGGGTGATGGGGGAAGGCGGGGGTTGATGCTGGGTGAATGGTGGTGGTGAATCGTGGGTTAATGGTGTGTTTGTGGTGGTGAATGGTGGGTTGTTGAAATGGTGAAGGAATGAAGGAATGGAATGGCTAGTTTGATGGCAAACTGATAGCTAATTGAATGGGTAATTGATGAATTGATGGGTAATTCATGGCTTATTGATGGTGATTGCTTCATAGTTAGTTTTGGGTTATGGTCAATGGTGAATGAGTGGCTTTATGGTCATGAAGTCCAGATCAATGTACTTAATGGTTAGTTATTGATATTTCCACACTGGTGGTTGATGCTCAGTGGTTAGAGATCATTGATGTCAAACATGATCCCTTATTCATATAGAGGAATCCATGTGTATTTGCACTGCTTTCGAATCAAAAAGGACCAGATGGGACAATCTCAAGGGTGCCCCCTTCGCTTATGCTGAAACATCGGAACCTCATTTTGAAACTGTGAGGGCAGCAATGGTCCGAAGGGGGATCAATGGTCAGGAGCAATTATATGGTGGTTTCTCAAAATAGGGAGCCCCAAAAATGGCGGGTTTATTGCTATAAATGGCTAATAACTAGATGACTTGGGGGTACCCCTATTTTGAGAAACACCCATATCACTAATTACACATCATTTGCCAGAAATTCCAGCGCGGCTAGTGCACCAATCTGGGTGACACCAGAAATTGGACATTTTTTCGCTCACCGGTCATTGGATTTCCCTTCCAAGCCAAGCGTACCTTTTCCTTTGGTCTATGGTTGAATGGTCATGCCAAATTCCCAAGGCATGATGGCATGATGTCCATTTTCATCTCAAGAATTATGTGCATTAAAAGGTGGGCCCCCTTAGTCATAAGTGGATTAATCAGCTCTTTAACTTTGGCTAAATCTGCCATAACTGGCCTTGTATGTCTGAACATCACCATTCCTCAACCACTGTTCACCATTGCTTTGATGCTGACAGTATACGTAAGCTGACTGTGTGTATGGCTTGGTTACACCGGGACAGAAGCACAAAATCGGAAGAAAACGCTGTTGACATTGATGGTTGATGGTTAATGAACCATTTTGATGGTTGAGAAAAATTGGTTGCTGCTAACATTGATTAAAATTCATTCATTCAACCATTATATATTCTTGACCATCAACCAGCTCACCAGAACCTGGTTGGACGAACCAGTCAATAGCGCTACCATCAGCCAGGATTTCGCTATTGGGTCTCCATCGTGACGTGTCTCATTACTTTCTGTTTGTCTTGATCAATGGACCGTTGGATTCATCAAAATTTATCAAGATTTGGAAAAAACATGATGTAATTTCATCAAAAGTTGACGCCTGGATGTGGATTGGCATCATTACTCAGGGGCAGACCATCACCATTTAAGAAGGGCACCAACCAGCTAGGGTAGGAGGAATTTCTACCACGATCAGCAATCTTCACCGAACCATGCAGACTGAGAGCAGCACCCGCCAAGCCCATGGTGGTTCTTCCAGGGGATATGCTGACTGGTTGTGGCTTCGGCTTTCTTAGCCATCGTAACGAAGCAACCTACAGAACGCTGGTAGATCCATTTGGTGTTCCTCAGAATAGGGGACCCCCAAATCATCCACATTATTTTTAGCCATTTATAAAAATAAACCAGCAATTTTAGAGGTCCCCTGTCTTGATACACCACCATTTGACCCAAATATTTGATGGTAAAGCACCAGCTGCGACTGAGAGGTGGCTTATCATCTCTCAAAACTGCCAAACAGCCACGTACAGACCATCAAGCAGTAGGAAATCATCACATCATGACCTGCAAAGTATAATCAACCGGCCCCAGAAATGAATGCACTGTTTCATCCTCAGTGATTCTAACCAACCATTATCGATTAGTATAAGCAACGATGTCCACATGTGACTATCATTAACCAGGGAGAATCTGCCATTGTCAACCATTATCAACTAGTATAATCAACAATGAACACGTTTCCCCTATCATTAGCCATTGTTTTTCCCAATTATTGTTGGTTACTATCCCCCAAAATTCACCATTCTCAACCCGCAGTCACGGGCATAGCCATCATTTCCCCCATATCGGTGGGCTGGCGCTTCCCAGGAGAAGATGTCATCCCTCCAGCTCACCGAATGCTGAGTGCATCGGCGATAGCCATGGACCAACCACGGTTGATGGTCGAAACAGCGCGGTTCAGGGTGAGTGGTTCAATGGGGTGAACAGCTTAACCAGGCTTAACCCAATTTAACCCATTTACATGGGTTTGTGCCAAGCCATAGGGTGACCAATGGGCCCCACCATGCCCCACCCAAAAATGATCATTTTACGATTGGAAACCATTGGTTTTGGGAGTGCCGTTATTTTGGCACATAGCCACACGGATGACATTCAGCATTTTTGTTGTGGCTTACTGTGACAGCTCTCAGCTGAATCCCGTTTCACCCAACCGTTCATTGTCCCTGAGACCAGCGGGTGATGTTCACGAAAAGTACTTCATTTCGAGCCCAAACTCAGATGGGTGTTTCGCATATTCATTGGTGGCTTTTATTTGTTAATGTTATGACACATTGCAAGTGTGCCCTCGGGTAAACTAACCTAGAACCTAAAAGATCAACGTTTTCAATAGGCAAAACTCCATGATTGACACCTCTTGCTCCCATGGTTCCTTGGATTCCTCAAGGATGGAGTAGGTTGAAGATGGTTGAAGCAGGATCCTCGGTGTCCGTTGGTTTATACTGCTTGACAACCGTTGATAATGGTTACTGAAAAATGATGATGAATGCATAGTTAGCAATGGTTCTAGTACGAATTATGATTGATTATATAATAGTCATCAACATTTAATGAGTAACTACAAAACCTATTGCCAAGTATTAGGCTTTAGATACTATTGATGACTAGTGATGTTAATCAGATAGACAATCTAGATACTATTAAAACCTATTGCAACGATTGATAGATATTGTGAATTGTACAAATGGCTGCGGGTCAAAACCCCTAGTCCCCCTGGTTCCCCTATCATTTGCCATTGTTTTCCCATTGATTTGGTCGGTTGTTATAAGCCATTCTTGTTGGTCAATATTGACCCAATTCGCCATATATAGTTGATACTACTATTGTTAGTTATCATCCCCTATCATTAACCATTAACCAGCTATTATTGACTCATAGCCATTGGCTGGTTAACGGAAAATCTGTTGATGGCACCAAGCACGGTGAATCACAAGCGCTGGGACCCTGGACGTCGTTGGGGAGAACACCTGGAGGGATCCTGGACACAGAAACGCTGGGCGTTTCCGGTAGGAGGCGCTGAAGGTGATGAGAGAAATTTCTCTTCAGGGTTTATGACCGTGATTCCATGGGTTTTCACATTTTTCCATTAGAACCAACCATTTGGAACCAGATTAGGCCAAGGATGGCTGTATGATGCTTCATTATAGCTAATTTGTCGATGCACCAAAGATGATCTTTCACCCTGTAACATGTTTTGTGGCAGCTTTAGTGACCTTTTGACTCAACCGCAAGTCTGCAATTTCTTGCAAAATCTTGAACATGATGGGGGGCTTAATGGAACTTGCGACCCAAACGATACAAATTAGCTTCTAGTCGGTGGTTTCAAACATTTTCGATTTTCCCTATTATTAACAAATTGTTGGTTGGTTGATATTTTCAAAGGGTTTGATTTTCATAGAGTTTGAAACCACCAGCCTCATTAGTTTGATAGAATTGGTTCATTGGATTTGGGAAATGGTAGTAGTTTGGTGTCCAGACCTAGAAGATCTGAGAGTCTTCGCCATGTGCTTCCGCCTGGCAAGTTGATAAGTGGATATAAATGGGCTAACTTCCAGTCATGGTGGAGCGAGAGGTTGCTGGAGGTTTCACCAACGTGACCTCCAGCTGTTGGTTGCTGGCTGCCTACCGTTGCCAACGACCAACGAAGGCCCAACGACCTGACCCACCCCGACCGGTGACCGTTGCTGTTGGGCTCACAGGGCCGATCAATGGTGGGTGGATCTCGTGGAGAGAATGGATCACCATCGCAGCACGACATTGGTAGCCACCGGATGAGTTCTTCAAGGCTACCTGACGTGGTGGATGAATGAGTTCTTAGCCACCTGACATGGGTTTTCGTGGGGATTTCATGGCCATCCTTTGCAGCCAAGCATTGTGTCATGGTCCATCACCAGCTGCGATGTACAACCGTTACCTCAACGATCCACGCTCGCCCCGAGATCCGCTCCGCGCGGTTTACCGGGACGCCGGTGATGGGAATCAGCTCGTCGTGGTCAGATGAATCGAATCGTTATAGAAATTGGTTGCAACCCAGGAGAAGCACGAGCCGTTGGTTTGAACAGTGGTGGTATCATACTGAACTGTCTTGGATTTTAATAGTCAACGGTTTCAGCATTAGTGAAATACCATGAATCAATGCCATTTAATATCCAGTCATGGATTTTACCACCGTTGTTTTCATTAATGAAAAGCTGGATGGTTTCCGAGGATCAATGGTGGTTGGTTGGGAAGGTAACCAGTGGTTGAAAACATCCTGGTGGTCTTTGACTGCGGCGATTGGTGGTCATTATCACAACGCGTTGGCAAGAGGTTGTTGTCACTCAACGATTGAATCATAGCCGCTTGGAAAATCTGCCGACCAACCAGGATTCAACTGCAAACCAGTTATGATTTATTATGCATGAACACACCAGTTTTTGTTGTTTATCCTCCATATTGTTGTTTCTTGATGTAAGTGGTGATTATATCCCAAATATTAACCCACAAGGGTTCCCCTATCAACCCTTTGAGGATTCCAGCAGATCCCATTGCGAGAATCTGAAGTTTGACACCCAGTCTTTTGAACCACTCGGAAAAGCATTCTGCACTGCGATTGCCAGTTGGTAGTTTCTCAAGTTATAGTGGGACCCCTAGTTATCATCCTCTATTATCAAATTTCAGCAATAAACCAACCACAACTCGGGGTAGCCACCATGTTAAGACACCACCATTCTTCAGTCGTCATTCATCGTCAATCATCGTGATCATCTTGAAGATCCGTGACCCACAATCCGCCGCTATCAATCAGAACGAACCGTTCAGAGCTCCGAACAAAAATCCCAGCCATTCTCACCGGTGGACCCCGGAACCGCACGCACCGGGCGGGTGTTTCGGTGCGCCATGCAGCACCTTTCAGAGGTCTGGGGCCCTGGTGGGATGCCAGACATTTCGAGGGACGGTGTTTCTCCTTGGCGACGGTCCCCTGTTGGGCTTCCGGGAGATCTGCTGTTGAGGAAGGGATCGTTTTAGGGTATCTTAAGCATCCAGAAGCATCCCCATTCTGGAGCCCTGGAAGCAACTTTCTTTTTTGAGTGGCAACCAGCCCAGCTGGATGATGTGGGTCAGCGGTGAAGCTTTTGGGGACAATATGGAAAGATTGTTGTAGATCATCCTTGCTTAACGGTGCGCATCATATCTGTGCAATGCATACTGTGCGCACATGCATGCATATGCAATATACACTCATCTTCCACAAAAACAACAAACACATCAAGATCAGAATGCCGAACGTTAGCGAACATGATTGTAAACAAATGCTGTAATATAAAACACAAACATGCGCACACATACAATCAAATATACCAAAAAATACATGTGCACACGCACATGCCATGCATCATGCATTAAACACACGTGCGCATACCTGTAGATGGTGCGTATCTTATGTTCGCGCAAATTTTGCACAGCAATGTCGCCACTGTTGGATCCATCAATTGGTGGTTTTCAGAAAAACCATAGAATAGTTGTTCATAGTTGTTGAACCAAAAGTTTGTTGCTGATTCTCCCCTATTCATCCCTATTATAAACCATGGCTTCTTCCCTATGAATCCCTATTAACCATGACCATCCCCTCAGTAATTTCGACGCGAGGTCGAGGGGATGGCAACGTTGGGGAACTTGCCGCCCTTCGATCCAGAGACTTGGGTGACGAACGGTAGGTAGGTGATGGAGTTGTTGCTACTCATAGGGCTATCATGATGGTGGCTAACTATGGTTGATATTGGTTAGTAACAGGGGATAATAACTAATAACCAACAATAATGGTTAAGCAACTTCTGGTTGGTGGTTTGAAACAATTTTTGTTTTCCCTAGTAGTTGTTAACAATTGGTTGGTTGACAAGCATATTTTTCATAGGGTTGGTTCAACCACCAACCAGTCATGGTAATGGTGAAGAATGATGATGGTTTATGATGGTAAATGGTTGATGATGGTTTATGATCATGGTTTACGATGGTAAGTGGTTACTACTAATGGTCACTAATGCTTTAGGATGATTGAATGCTTGATCACGAATGGTTCAATGATGGTTGATCATCACCATGATTGACCTTGGTGGTCAGTACTGGTTCAATGATGGTTGATGATGGTTTAGGATGCTTCATGATGGGTAAAGGGTGAGCTACAAATGGTATGGATAAGGGCAGTCGTGATGAATCATGATTTCGGCTC
>VSDK01028356.1:158436-179937 GCA_009767595.1 Symbiodinium kawagutii
AGAGCGGTTGGTAGGAGATCCCACCAGCGATTTTTGATACGGAACTAGATGAAAATACCAACTACACTCTAGTAAACTAACATGGCAATGGAAAATCCACCAATTATTGATGGTTTCCCAGGGTTTCTCTACAAAATAGGGGTGATTTTCCAGCCAGCTATGTTAGATTACCTGTGTGTACTTGAAGGGTCAAACAATTCTTGACTTCTTTGTCTGAACCGGTGGGTGACCGGTGGGTGATCAGCTGTGATCAGACAGGAATGTTTGGTCAGTAACGGTGAGTGGTGGATACCATCCCTGGTGACTGGTTGAACAATCAGTGGGGGTTGTAACCAGTAAGAATGGAGAAAAATGGGGATACTGACCAACAAGAATGGTTCAACAACTACTGGTTGGTGGTTTGATCGACATTCTTTATTTGCACCAGTCTTAGCAAATGGTTGGTTGGTTGGCTGGTTGACTAATATTTTTCATAGCGGTTTAAACCACCAACCAGATTTATACAGATCTACCATCCCCCAGTTTACCTCCAATAGTTGGTGATTTGCCATCAAATAACTGGGCCTACTAGTATCGGTTTGTAATGGTATGGGTCTCGAAATAGGGAACCCCCTACATCATCCAATGTTTAGCTATTTATTGCAATAAGCCTACCCAACAGCCAGCATCCTACTAGTGCTTGAGAATGATATATGTTCGAGGATGGGTTTATGATGAATCATGATGAAGGTGGTTAATGATAGTGGGATCATAAACCAGCTTGACCATTAGCAATGATGGTTAATGGCTACTTAGTTATGGTCAACAATGGTCAAGGGAGGGTAAGCATGTTGTGTTCCTGGGCAGTCTTGCGACTTCCAGGTTTTGGGGGTAGCCATGGTGATACTACCAGGGGCAAGCTGCACTGGTTGGTAACCGGAAACATGGGTCCCAAAAGGAAGCATGGGTTTGTTGTTGTTGTTGTTGTTGTTGTTGTTGTTGTTGTTGTTGTTGTTGTTGTTGTTGGGATATCCTATCAATCATCATTGTCAGCTGGTTGGTGGTTTCAAACATTTTTTCCCCCAGTACTACCAAATGGTTTGTTGGTTGACTTGCGTACATTTTCTATGACGGTCAACCCCCTTACCGATCATCATCAACCACGAACTCGTGTGAATTATTTTTAATCATCTTTAGTCCGTGGTTGATATTCATTAGTTCATGGATGCACTCAGATGGGTGATTGCTCCATCTTTAATCATCAGTCAGGTTTGACCTACCCATGGATCCCAGGACTTGTGGCGGAGCTGTTAGGTCATGACCTGTCATGCCTCGAAGGATTGCAATGATCCCTTGATATCCCTTGAATACAGATGTGAACCAAAAATTACATGGCTTTCGGCTAATACAGATGTGAACCCAACATCACATGATACCAGTAGCTTTCCCCCACCAAAAAAATCCGTTGCCGCAGATGGACCGTGCGCGACCAGTCGCCCAAGGGTGGCTCCCAGGGTCCAGCCACCAAGCGGTGATCGTTTCGGCACCGCAGACGTTTTTGTTGCTCCAAGCAGCGGTTCGAAGTAGAGCATCCTGCCATCCCAAGGATCAGGTCCCGGGTTTCGGGTCCGCGGAATGGGAAGCGGCGCCAGGTGAAGCCAGACGTCCGCCACAGCTGTTGGGACCAGGGTTTTGTAGTGCCAGGAGCGGCCCTTAACTCGTGGGGTAATCCAGGATCAACTCGGTGGTTAGCAACGTTCACTGGGAGCATGGCCGCAACTCACCATCAACCAGTCGCGAAAGCCTGGGTGTATCCATTGGAAAGGTAGGGTTCGGAAGGGTCAGTGGAGACCCCATGAATCCACCGTCATTGCATCCTAGGCTACCGTTGTGATATTGGTGACGCATCATTAGCCCTGGCATCAGCCACTGATCATCATGAACACGAGGTGCAAGGTGTGGACCTCGAGTTGTACAAGTTGGGTTCTAACATGTCATAACTAGGGTAACTACCAGATGTGGTAGACAGAAAATGATAGAACTATACTTGTACATTCTTCATTCTTGGTCTTGACTCAGAACCGTGTGATGATTGACTTTACAAAGCAGACTCGAGGAATACCCCCTGCTTGACCAAGACTTGGTTTGTAAACTTCATGATTTGGTGTTGGTTTGTCTCGTACTTCGGTCGATAGTTGACTATTATTAGGGTAATAAACCATGAGAAGCCAACATTCCCGTAATCATCAGTTTTTTTTTCATGTGTAAAAACCAGGAACCAACATTCCAGTAATCATCATGATTAACCACGCAATCGCCATGATTCACCATGATGAAGGATGAATCATCACCCGTCGTTGCACCGTGGACGACTGTTCCAACCCGGGGATGATGCTCACCATGTGACGTTTGAATGGTGGGTTGTTCTCCCCACGACGAAGGGGAAACTCATGGTCCGCGAATGATGGTGAATACTCATGGTTGATATTTGGTATATCGAATGATGGGAATATACGTATACAATGTATATAATGTATACAGCTGTTTGATAGTTGGTTGTCATTCCCCTATCATTAGCCATGCATCCATAGTTGGTTACCCTCTGGTAAACTACACCATTTTGTTCGGAAAACCCAGCGAAATCCTTCATTCATGGTGGATTTTCCACCCAGCCATGTTCGTGCACCAGAGGGTATTTGGTGGTTTCTCAAAATAGGGAGCCCCAAGAATGGTTGGTTCACTATTATAGATGGTTAATAACTAGATGATTTGGGGGTACCCCTATTTTGAGAAGCATCCATTTACGTTGGTATGGTTAACGATGGGGGAATACGCGCACCAACCACCCTGGTGGGATCTCAGAAATTTCGACATTTCGCCTTTCAGGGGCGCCGGAGAAGAATTGTTGAGGGACAGCATATGGCTATGGGTCAAGCAGTTGACCAACCAATTTCATGGAAGATCATGACCACCAATAGTAAAGGAAACAAGCTGGTTAATGATAGGGGAACCAGGGGGACTAGGGGTTTTGACCCACAGCCATATAGTGGTTTCTAATAGGGGAAATTTACCCCTCCAAAATAATGGGGGACAATCACCAACAAGAATGGTGAAAAGCAAACAGGATTTCTCAAGCCATAGGAAAGCCCAAAAAATGGGCGGTTATTATAGTGTAAAAGGCTAACCTTGGCTGCTTTGGGGGTACCCCTATGACTTGAGAAACCCCCCTTGTGTATATAGAATTTTAAACACACATATATTAAGATAAACGTATATATATATATACATATATATATATATGTATTTATTTGGGTACAGTATCCATGTTTATAGCTGATTTATAAGAGCACATAGTCATACAGTTCTATTGCGTTTTAGATGTCAATGCTTCATACATACACTTGATTCGTTTGTACATTGACAAAATAAAGCAAAAACAACACGATTCCCATCCTATCTATGACAATCACACCATAATGAAACATGTTTTTGGTAGTACCACCAACAAGATGGAGTGTTGTTATACCACAATACTTGGATGTGCAACCCCCCACTTAGTAAGTGGTCACTAGCAATGGTTTCTAGGGGTTAGAAGCTAAATTATAGGGCTTATAACCATGGTTACAACCTCAGTTGCAGACCCAAGTATGGACCCCTTCACGCGCTGATGGGATGGGACGGGATCACGGGGGCAGCTCGATGTTTTCCAAACTGGAAACAGCAAACAGGGTGAGAAAATGAGCAATATGTAACAAGTATACGTAACACTATTTAACATATGGAAAATATTTAACTTACAATATACAATGTGATACTTCCAATATTGGAAGTAGCAATATGTAACAAGTATCCACCACAAGTGATGTGATTTGTGGGAAAAAACATTAGGGACGGCCAAACTGATGCTGTGCTCTCAGGAAATTTGGCCGCACTAAAGAACACATCCCCAAATACTAACAATCACACTTGGGACAAACTACTAGAGACCAAATACTAGAGTCCCTATAGACTTTATGCCAAACTCATTTGGTCCCCATTAGTGATGCGTCCCCAACAAAACTTGGTACCCGTTTGATTGCAATCGGTTGGATACCGTGGAAGGGTGGTGCGGGGGCGGTGCCAGGATGTTCTTGCACAGAAGCGGCAGCCAAGAGGACCGAAACGCTTCGCGGACGCCATGGTTGCCGACCGTGAGTGACTTGCCTAGTGGTACGTGACCGGTTGATAGGGCATATTGCATGCATCCCAGGACCAGGGACCAGGTTTCTGTTCTCCTGAAATGTGGACACTCGCTGGATGTATCCAGAAAATGTGGGTCCCAACCATGTGTTGAAGTCGTTGTTTTATTAGTAGAGGGTTTTAGTCGATTAAATTGAATTACTTGCTCAGCATCCGTATATGTGTGACCTAGGAGTTTCTCAAAACTGGGAACCCCCGAATGATGGTTGGTTATTAGTAATTACAAATGATGAAAAAACTGCATGATTTGGGGATACCACCATTTTTTAAGAAGCCCCCATGTTGCACACAGACAGCAATCTCCACTTCCATCCCTAGGACAACTCAGACAGTTGACACCAGCGGCAGGACCAAATCCGAATTGTCGGTCTGGCAGCCCACGTTGATTCCGAACCACGCTTGGAGTGGGGCCGCCCAGAACTGACAAGCCATGGCTATGGCCATCGCATGGTCGCTGAGCAAGCAAAAAATGTGGGTCCCAACAAAGACAAGCTGATGTGAAAAAACGGTCTGGTGGGTTTCAAACATTTCTGATTTTCCCTACTATTTGGGATGGTTGGTGAACTCATATTTGTCAGAGGGGTGCTTCAACCACGAACTAGTCATATTTCGCAAATGCCCCAAAATATTGTTTGAGTGGGGGGATGCCTGTATTTGCCGCTGTGCGTGTTTGTATGCGTCTTCACATGTCGGTATCAGTGTGTGCGCTTGAGCAGGTGTTTGCGTGACTTTATTTGGAAAATCAAGGTGTTAGAATACTCTGGGTCCGTGTGAAAGTGCATGGTTGGTCGCGGGATGTGGTCTACTTCACATCATGTCTCAAATGCATCGTTAACGCCATGCGGGGCCATAGATGCAGCCAAGGACAGGATCGTGTCCAAAAATGTTGCGGCCGTCTCGCTAGGAAAGTGCGTGATTGAAAAGCACGTTTGCTACTTGTTGGATTCAAACCCACCCAAATGGTGGTTTCTCAGAATAGGGAACCCCTTAAAATGGTGAGTTTTTGAGAAACACCCAAATTAGCCTCGATGACGAAAAGCTCATCGCTGTGGACTCATGAAATCTTCTCCAGAAATTGGTGCGTGACTCCCTGACTGGTACGGTACTTTATAATAATGATCATAATTATCATAATTATATCTCTAGATTTTTGATGATAACAATTACCTTGATCGTAATTATATCTCTAGATATTTGACGACGGCAGCTGTGTATCTGACGCATTTTTCAGCGCCCTCGTTGAGAGGAACACAGCATCCCGAGGTGTCAAAAACCATGATGGGAATATAGCTGAATATCTATGAATATATTCAACAGATACTGGAATATTCATGAATATATTCCGAGTTGACAAAAAACCCATGATGGGAATACTCAGATAAGTAAAATCTATGAATATCTAGTGATCTGTTGAGGCAAACACGATGGGCACTTCAGAATTCATGGGACAGGTAGTACCGCTGGTTCCAGTTCGGCTTTTCCGCAACGGTGTGCTGCGTTGCCTGGCGCAGACGCGACGCGTAACTCGAGGTCCAAAGACATGGATACCCCCGACGCCGAGACGGTTGGCTTGCACAGACTGGAGACGCCAGGCTGGGAGATGTGCCCAGAGATAGCCCAAGCCAAGCATGGACCAACTTTCAACCAACCATGGCGAGCTGGGTCAAGCAGTTGGCCAACCAATTTCGTGGGGGATAAGTTCCCCAACAAAACCAAAGGGAAAACAAAGGTGAATGATGGGGAACCGGGGGGACTAAGGGTGAACTGACCCACTGCCCCATTAAGCAACCATAAACTAACCATCAAGCAACCATCAGCCAACCACAACCAGCTCTCCAGGTCCCAGGTTTCGAGTGGGCCGAGTAGCACCTTTTTTTGATGGACGTCCCACGAGTTACCACAAGATGACCATCTCTCTTCTCTTTCGGACCTGGCAGTCAGCACAAGGAAAAGAGCAAGCGGCCTTTAAGCGACCATGAACTAACCATATTAACCAACCATTAAGCATGGCATAGATCAATTTGTGGCAGGCGAGCTTTTTTGCATCGGAGAGAAGGATTGGAGCAGTTGAAATTCCTTGGTTTTGGTCACTGTGGGGGGGGGTTTGGCATTCATTTGTTGGTGACTAGGAGCTGAACTAACCCCTCAAAAACCATGGGAATAGGGACCCCTTACAAGCCGTGGGGGTGCACATCCAAGTAGTCAACCTTGGAGGAAAAGCCCTTGAATTTGAAATACAATGGGACAGCGCAGCCCCTGCCGTGATCAGCGCTTTTGAATCACCTGGAGCTCAGGTCATTCCAACGTACGACTGTGAGCTCTTGCAGAGTTTCCGCAACGTGGTGGTTTCTCAAGTCAGTTTGGGTACCCCTGGTTATCATCCAGTCTATCAACCATTGACAGTAGTCAACCAACCATTTTAGTTGGTATATCCCCTAATTTTTGGTTCTTATCCCCTTCTTAATAACCATTGAGTGCCATTAATGATTAACAACCATCAATCACCAGTGTTCATCACCATGCTTCATCACCATTGTAAATCCCCATCAATAACCCCTCTTAATCACCATGGTTGACCATCCACTCATGACGAACCTGGGGTCCCCAACTCCTGGGGTCCAACGGTCCCCGCAACATGACGCGCCAGGAAGCACTCAAGCTTCATCAACTTCTCAGGAGGCAGAGGCCCGGAAGCCGCAGATCTGGTAGACTCTGCGATTCAGAGAATGGGAGCCCTTTCCTATGGGTCCCATAGGGCTGGCAGATGGGTGGGATGAGATGGGATGAGATGGGTGGCAGATGGGTGGCAGATGGTCACAGATGGTCTCAGATGGTCTCAGGGGAACAGCCGAAACCCTTGATCTGGGCCACGCCACGGCGTGCCACGGCGGTGCCCCAGGCCTTTTCAGGCGAAGGTGATGGGAACGAGTTCACGGAAGGTTCCGTCTCGGAGACCTGCGAGGAGCGGCAGCTGGGTCAAGCAGCTAACCAACCAATGGCTATGAGTCAATAATAGCTGGCTGATGGTAAATAACCAACAGGTTAATTAATAACTGGTTAATAACTGGTTAGCTTACTAACTAACTTACTAATACCTGGAGAACAACCAACAATAACAGGTTAATAGCTGGTTAATGGTTAATACTAGGGGATGATAACTAGCAATCATAGGGGATATATACCAGCTATTTGGCTATGGGTCAATATTTACCATCAATATTAAGCAACAATAATATGCTGAATGGTTATTCATCAACTTAAAACCAGGGGGGCAATATTAACCAACCAAAATTGGGTGATAATGACCAACAATGATAAGGGAAAACAATGCTTAATGATGGGAACCAGGGGGACTAAGGTTGAACTCACCCACTGCCATATGAATGGTGGTTTGTCAAGCCATAGGGGTACCCCAAAATGGTGGGTTTATTGCTAAAAATGATTACTAGTTAATGATTTGGGGGTCCCCTTTTGAGAAACACCCATGTGAGAATATAGGGAAAACAATGGTTGATAAGGGAACCAGGACCATCAAACAAGGTATTGACCAATGGTTTTGAGAAAAGAGGGACTGATAACTAACAATAATAGGGGTTATAGGGTTCGTAGGAGAAGAGGGTATTGACCATACCAAGATTCTAATGGTTAAACAGGCTGGTTAATGGTTGATAATGGGGGATGATAACTAACAATCATATAGAATGGTGGTTTCTTGATGTTCTTATACATATATATATGAATATGATATCAACAAGGTATGAGCCACATCCTTATTACATATACATATATATATGCATATCTATGGTGGTTTCTTCAACTTGGAAACCTGAAAAATGGTTGGTTTATTGATAAGCAGTGATTAATATGGGATGATTTGTTGGTACCCCTATTTTGAGAAATGGTTATATGCATATGATTTTACGTGTACTTCTTTTCAATTCATCCAACAACAATACTGGAACATGATTTTAATGCATACCAGCCATGAGACTGATGATATCATCATGGGTAGAGTTCATACTGCTGGCAATGCGGATGGTCACTGCTAGATGCACCAGAGGGAGAGAGACAGCAAAACTTGCAACGATGGTTGCCAAAGATGTACATGTAGATACAGATACTGATGCTTGAGATGCTTAGAAGCTCCTGGAAGTGAGTTTCCCTTCTTAGAAAGCCCTTCTTAGAGGCAAAGGCCCCGAACATCAGGCGCTCACATATCCGGTATTTGTTTTCCCAGGACTACCCCTAACATGGGAAACCCAAGTCGGTTGGCCCTCATGACGGTAGCTCTGAGGGGGTGCCCTGGGCATCTAGATCTTCAGCCATCAAATCTGGGCGCTTGCTGCGCTGTGAGTCCTCGGGAGTTTGTGATTGGTATGGAAGGTTTTTAGGGACTGCGCAAGGGGTTCATAGGTATGCACAAGAAAATGTATGGTCATACGGGAGATTTGTATGGACGCTTTGAGACGTTCGGATGGTGCAAAGATACAGAGGTAGTGTCTGCATGGACCAGGGCATATGTAATGAACAGGTAGTAGACTGACGGTGCATGGGCAGTATTTTGGCATTCGTGTAGACTATCGGCAGTGAATGTAAAAAAATATATATATATATATATTCATTTAGACACATACCGTATATCCAATGAGTAAGACATGGACACGCTATGAGTAGTGTGGAGGACGTGTGCGTGGAGCTGATACGATATAGGTGTGTGAAATCTCGGGAGTAGGTACTACTTGAGCCTTATCTCAGGTACACGTATGCTAGAAACAGTACAATGTGGTTTACACTTTGTGCCACACATGCCAGAATATACAGACAGATAGCCCCTCACTAGCTTATGGCTTTATAGCTTCCAAATGTTGCAAACAGCATGCGGGAGCTTGACGGAAAGGGACCGTACGGGTGAGCGATTGGGGGTACAGTTCCAGGGATTAGAGTCACAGATGCTGTATGCATATAATCTTGATCATGATTGGTCGCTGTTGGAAGGGATCCGGTTAGAAGGTGTGAAAAACATAGGTGAGGTCAGATCTTTGAGTGATATATTCCAAAGATTGGGGAGGCACATGTCCGGTTTCACCACAGGCGAGAGTTTGGATGGCTTTCCGAGGGACACATTATGTTCATACTACACACGTGTGCCTGGCTATATCTATGCAATGTATGTATACTAATGACAATCATGAACATACCACCGTTTGTAGGTATATGTATATATATATATATGTGAATGTAAGTCAAATATATACATAGATACACCCCTAGGGTCACCTAGGCTCCAGGTCTTGCACATGCATCCCGCATCTCCCAGCGGCTTCCCTCCGCGAAAGGACATCACCGCGTGGCTCATTGCACAGTCCAAGAAGCATTTCGACCAATTCGTCTTGCTGGATCTCTGCCACTGGGGACGCAGATGGTATGGTCCGGCATGATTCTTCGTGGTTTTACCATGGTTATTAGTGGTTTTACCATGGTCTTTAGTGGTTTTACCATGGTTATTAGTGGTTATCAGTAGTGGTTTTACCATTAGTGGTTATACCAGACGCAGATGGTTAGGTTATCAGTGGTGAACACCACGGTCAGTAGTGGTTTTATACTCTTTTCTTAAGAAAGACCCACATGAAACGATCAACCAGAAGTGTCACCGTTGTTTTTCGTTGAGAAGCGTTGCATTTTGTTGGCCTGGTCAGCTGTGGTCGCCATGTGTTGCGGTGCGCTCAGAGTAGCCTGATGCGGTTGGGGCACCGCGAGATCGAGAATCATGATCGCCCACCATATGGTAATGATATTAACGATGGTTGACAATCCAGCCAACCATTGTGAACGCAATATCAAACCACTGTGAAGCTATCACCAACCATCATTTCCCGCGATGGAGCTGTACATTGCTAAGGTTTTCCTATCAGACTTGGGTGGTCCATGGTCCATGAACGGCTCTCCAGCAGCTCTCCAATTCAGCCACAGCGAGAGGGGAGTACAAGCTGTGGAAGAAACCTGTTGAGGACATGCCATTTCCACGAGCAGCCAGATGAAACAGTAGCCATTTCTTGAATCACATAGCACATCATCAACCATACCACTACCAACATTATAGGGACTATAGGTGACCCCCCAAAGGTGCACCCCCCCAATGGGTGCAACTTAAGGGGTTAATGACCACCATTTTCACCATTGATAAGGGCGCAACTTCACCAGCCATTTCTGGGGAGATCACCTTTGGGGGGCCCACCTGCAATCCCCATCATTAACATATGGCTATGGGTCAATATTAACCATCAATAATGGCTGCGCACACTTAGTCCATGCCCTCCCCCAGCGAATGCAGAGAAGGACAGTCACAATCAATAATGGCTTATAATGACCAACCAAATCAGAGGGAAAACCATGGTTAATGATAGGGGAACCAGGGGTACAGGGTTTTGACCCACAGCCATATATATTACTGGCTGGTGGTTTGAACCATTTTCTATTTTCCCTAGTGTGCAATTATTGACAAATGGTTGGTTGACTAGTATGTTTCATGGGGGTTGAAACCACCAACCAGATAGATAAACCAGGCCACATGCTATCTTCGCCTTGATTTCCATCGCCCTTCCTGATTCCGTCCCGTTGAGCTGTGTGGGACGAACGAAGCAGAAGAGGACTAATATTTGGGCTATCATTAACCCTATTTCTCAACTATTGTTATTTTTCAATGATTATTGAGTTTGCTTAACCCACTAGTACGATTGTAAACCCATCATTAACCCATTACTTACCTATGACTATTAGCGAGGACCGACCTACATAGGTCAATGAATATCAAACGACCCATTCTCCACATGGTGGTTTCTCAAAATAGGGGACCCCCCAAAATAGCTGGTTCATTACTATAATTGGTTCATCAATTGGATGTTTTGGATGATTTTTGGGTCCCCCTATGACTTGAAAAACCACCACATAGGAACTAGCTTCGTAGCCTCACATGCTTCAGAGGCACTCAGCCGCTCTAGGCCTTGAGCCGCAGTACTTGGCGGTCGAGGCATGGATGAGAGGGCGCACACCTGAGGGGAAGAACAGGATAGAAATAGCAAGGCTCCGCAGTGGTAGGGTAATTTCTGATGGTTAATGCTAATTTCTTGGCAATATATAAGGCAGAATAGTAGGAATCCTGGTTTCAGATGCTCATTTCGATGCTCGCACGGTGGCTTTGGATAAACGATTTAGCTTGGTTGGAGTCTATGACATGGAACTCAGGAATGGTAATTTATGAGGGTCGAGAATGGTTCATTCATGGTCAATGATATGGACGGATAATGACCATCATGGCAATTCATGAGAGTTAAACAATGGCTACCACATTTTCGACGTTTGCCCCCCTCAGTTAGGCTTGATAGTAGGGATAACGAGCAGCAAGAAAAGGGGTCCATAGCATGGGCAGATAGTTAGGGTGAATAATGGGTTTATTCAACCTTGCTTCAGAAGAGGCCCGCGTAGAACACAAGAGGGTGAATAATGGGTAGTTCATGGTCAATATAGGGATAATGAATGGCCAGCAATGCTGGTTGGTTAATGATGGCCATTACTGGTAGATCCATTTGTTCACTTGCACTCCCCACAGTTTGCCTTAAATAGCTGTTGATGTATCATGATGTATTCCCAAATATGGACTTGTCCCAAAGTGGTGGTACCTCTGAACCATTCGGAAACATTTCTGGGTGACCAGGGCTATGGACAATCCCATATGGTGGTGAATACAAACATTTGGCTGGTGCTTAGGAGCTGCTTGGAGCCAGGGGTATCCTGCTCTAGCCTTTGAAAGGGGGAGCCAGGCCGGGAGCTACAAGGAGTGCTGGTTCACCAAATGGTAGTCGAACAACCAAACCACCACTACGAACCAAATGGCGGTGAATATCAATATCTGGTTGGTGGTTGGAGGGGTACCCTTATTACTTGAGAAGGTGTTTCTTAAAATAGGGGACCCCACTTATCATCCAATTGATGAACGATTTATAGTAGTCAACAGACCATTTTGGGGGTCCCCCATTTTGAGAAACCACCATATGGTGGTGACTATTCATGTGGATGATAACACTACACGGCAACCTTTCGGCCTTGCGCTACCCAGCACTGAGTTCACCTCACCTGCAGGAGAGTTGCTTGCGCCCCTGATGGTTCGATGGTAGATCCATAGCTGCTGCACCAGCCACAGTGTACCAGCTGGTGATCTATCCCAGTCAGATCAAGATGGGTGTTTCTCAAGCCAGTTTGGGGACCCCAAACATGGTTGGTTTATTATGTAAATGGTTCATATTGGATGATTTGAGGGGTCCCCTATGACTTGAGAAACACCCACATATCTCCCAATTATATGGGTGGTGCAATTGAAATGGGGATCTAAGATTACCCATCATCAACCATGATTGCTGCTGATCATCCCCTGATACGAACCAGAATGGTTGCTTGCCATCTCTATTACCGACCATATCACTGGGTTATTCTCCTGGTTATATCCCTATTCCTAAGCATCTAACCATAATCAACCATTATTGTTGTTACTATTTTCAATCACTCATGATGGTTAATTACCAATCAATCAATGATGCTCACGAACAACCATCAAACAGTATGATCCCAACGATAGCAACAGCATGATCGCTCCGGTTGAAGCAGCAATGAGTTCGCTCGGCCATGGCCAGCCTGAGATAGCTCATTTGTATGGGGAGCAATCGGCAGGAAGTGTTCCTGTGCGGGTCAACTTGGAAGTGATTCTCCTGCCTCATAACCATTAATATGCATTATATAATAATGGTTAATAGTAGGAGACAATATGCAACAATAATTGTTAAACAACTACTGGTTGGTGGGTTGATTCACATGGCTTCGATTTTCCCTCGTAATTATTCGCGAAGGGTTTGTTGACAAATATTTTTCTGCTTGCTGGTTTGATTGACATTTCTATTTTCTCTAGCATTGACAAACGCTTGGTTGGTTGACTCATATTCTTCCTAGGGCTGGTTCAACCGCCAACCAGTAATCATCACTATCAAGCATTATTGCCATATATGATAAACAATCATATATAATCATTATGAACCACTACTATATAACCACTAGTTAACCCTTGGTTGAAACTGCCAGGCGCAGATTATGGGCAAAATCCGGTTCCAGGTTTCCCTGGTTTCGATGAAGCTCTGGCACATCCCCTGGCCTCCAACTTTTGGGACGGAACCACAGATTGAAGGTTGGTCAACTGGATGGCTTATACCCACGAATTCTTAGGTTTTTGTTGTGTTTTTGGGATATGATTGATTTACCATATAACCACTAAAAATATAAATTTTTAGCAAGGGATCTATAAGCCACCAAGTATATAAGGTTTTTTAAAAGGGGTTACAACAATTAGATAATGGTTAATAATAGGGGATAATAACCAACGAACTTATGGTTAATCCACTACTGGCTGGTGGTTTGATTGACATGGCTTTGATTTTCCTCAGTATTTATACATGGTTGGTTGGTTGATTTTTCACAGGGATTATACAGCCATATCACTATTGATCATCAATAGCTTTTTCAATATGTAGTCGGCTGTTTTTAAACCACTCTCAGGCATCAATATTGATCAGAACTAGTCACTATGGCCCCTCCACTTAGTAGGTGGTCCCAATTCTCATGTTTTTGAGGGGTTAGTTCAGCTACGTTATAAGCTACCTGATAAGGCGTAACTAACCATACTTATCACCCCACCTGCACATCCAAGTACTAGTTGCCCATAAACCATAAGGCATTAATATTGATCAGAACTAGTCACTATGGCCCCTCCACTTAGTAGGTGGTCCCAATTCTCATGTTTTTGAGGGGTTAGTTCAGCTACGTTATAAGCTACCTGATAAGGCGTAACTAACCATACTTATCACCCCACCTGCACATCCAAGTACAAGTTGCCCATAAACCATAAGGCATCAATATTGATCAGAACTAACCATACTAACCACCATGGATCCCAACGAGTTGCTTATGAACCATTGGTTGCTTAGTTTCTGCCTTGACCTCGGTCACAGGCCCAGGATTTCATTTCGCCTGCCTCGTCACCCAGAGAAGCAGACGTCCAGGACCCGGCGCCGATGACATGTTAAGGTTGGTCAAGGACCAACAACGGTTGGTTGGTACAAGGTGGGCCCCCAACCACGACGAGCCGAACTGTTGGTTGATTTGCCGAAGTTAGCCAGGGCGAATTTGACCAGTTGTGGGGGTATCCAATTTCGAACTGCTGGCCCACCTTGCAACTGCGGTTGGTGAAGCTTGATGATTATTGGCTTTGCCTGGCGCGCACGTGATTTTTTATGCTTTCCGGCTCTGAAAAACATGGCCACTGTTGGAGAGTTGGTACCGGCATAGGGGTCGCTTGTGCACTTTGGTGTTGCTTGTGCGCTTATTCGATTCCCCAACAGCACTGGGCGCTTGTCTTTAGCCCGGTGGAGCTCTGTGCCGGTGCAGTTCCGGGCTTTGGTTGCGCAAGGTTCCGGAAGGTTCTGGGAAGTTCCAGGGCAATTCCCAGCCCAAGGAAGGTTCCAGTGAAGGGTGCAAGGTGTTTCGAACCTGAACATGCCCTCCCCCTCCTCTTTCCCCCGACCGATGATGATGATGATGATGATGATGATGATGATGATGATGATGATGATGATGATGATGATGATGATGTTGTTGTTGTTGTTGTTGTTGTTGTTCATGATGACGATGATGACGACGATGATGATGATGAGGATGATGTTGTTGTAGTTGACGACGATGATGATGATGATGATGATGATGATGATGATGATGATGATGATGATGATGATGATGATGATGTTGTTCATTGCCCACCCCACCACGACCCCATCCCCCACGCAGCATCAACATGGTTTGCCAGTGCAAGCGAACGTCAACATCCCACCGCACGCCATCCCACCCCACCAAACCCTTTTGTGATTTCATTTTGTGCGAAAGTGACCTATTTTTTTGCGCGCAAGTGACCTCATTCTTTAAGTGATCCCAGACCCGTTGGTACCACCATGGCTATGGACAAAGCCACGCAACACCGGTGCCGACCACGCTTTTTGCACGCGGACCATGAGACGCGTGGTTAGTCGAGTTCAACGACGCCCAGTGGTGGTTTATGATGGGGAACAGGGCCGCACCCTGGCGTGAAGGGGGCCGGGGACGTGGGCGCCAGGAGTTAGTGACCCATCACTAGTAATGAATAGCTAAGCATGGTTCACCCTTGTAGACCATTGAAAACATGGTCAACATATCCGTGTTTCTCAAAATAGGGGTGCCCTCAATCATCCGATATGAATCAATACACCATAAACCAGGGCTGTTTTTTTTTCGGGTTCGCTATGGCTTGAGAAAGCACAAAAAATCAGGAGATGAAGGGCTGAGCATTTTATTGCGGAACCATTGACTACTGTTCCAGACCCAAGACTCGACCTTGATCAGCACTGGCAGGTGCTTGGTCGCACTCAGCTTGGTTCCCTGCCCTGGGAACTGGTCGACCCAAGAACTGGTTGCGGTGCTGTCCCAGATGGAGCCCTTGGTTCCATCCATGGCCTTTCTGGTTGCAACTGCGTAGCAGGAGCCTCGCTGGGCGCAATTGGTGACACCCGGCCTCAACCAAGAAAGAACCAGGCGCGCGGCTCGGTAAGGCGCAGGCCACGAAGATGCCCCCAGTGGAACATGCCCAACAGATGGTGGTTTCTCAAGTCATGACCTCCAAGGTTTCTGAAGCTAGCTGGGGGTAGCTTCAAAAGAATAGAAGTTGATCAACCCTTTCGACATACTCGGGAAAATGAGGAATGATTAACACCATCAACCAGTTACTATCAAGACCAAAAACTGGTTGGCCCCTAGCGTGTCGAGCTAAAGTGTGGTTTCAGGATGGAAAATGGATCACCCCGGATGAAGGCACATCTATGTTCACTGAAAGGAGGCTACTTGGCCTCCGTGACGGCATCCTGTTGAATTCTTTGATGCTCAGACAGTCATGATGATAAGCTTCTCAGCAATTCTGAGCGCACGTAGATACCGATGTGAAGGTTGAAGGGAACGATGTTTGGGCACGATGTTGGTTGTTTTGATCGTGTCGCTGCATACAGGTGTAGACGTACAATGACCTCAGTAGGTCCGCGGACAACTGTGTGGATTTTTGAAAAGGTACACTTTTTTTGGGAAAGAAAATATATACTAATCAGTACAGGCAGGCCCTGGGTTCAATCAATATTGTAGCAACCAACACTACTAAAGGGGGGTTTTGTTGTAGCTCAGATGAATTGGGGGGTTGTTCGTGCCCCCTAGTCATTCAAACACCCGTGGAGCGACACTGGTGACAACTTGGCTAAATGGGAGTTGGCAGTTTTCAGACTTGGAGTTGGAGGTTGTTTTTGGTGCCCTTCAAACACCAAAAATACGTAATTTCTCAAGATCCGCTCTTTGGCCATGGTTAGCCCCTCTCAGAAACCTTGGTTTTCTGGCTGGCGGTCCTAAAACATTATTTATTTTTCACAGTACTGTATTCACATATGATTGGTTAGTTGATTGATATTTTTCATAGCGGTTGAAACCACCAAGCAGTTTTGCTTGGGGTGCATACCGGAAGCATCAGCGGCAACGGGTTTCCAGAGGATGGTTTTCGTCCTGGGGAAGGTGTTGGGGCGTCGCTGCTGCCGTTAGCGTTGGCGCTGCGGCAAGGTTGTCGGACGTTGCGCTGGCGGATTTTTGCTACACCAACCAAACACCCGTGATGGACAGCACCTTGTTCCACCGTCAGTGAAGGGGGGGGCAGGTGTCGCTGAAAAACGATGACCAATTGGTGGCTGACTTGTGCAAGGTGGGCCCCCCTACAACTGGAAGGAATCACCCTAGTTAGATTAGCTAAAACCAACTTAGTTCAGTGGTTGGGGGCCCACTTTGTGTGGGAACTTCAACTTGCCAGCAAGCTGCGACTCAGCGGAACGCATTGAAACACAATGAATGAGAGCAGGCCATAGAACCTTCGAAATTGGTTGCTGATGGGATCGCCAACAGTCGAAGACGGATCATGGGAGATTCAGCAAATATGGAAGTTTTTTTTTGTGGATTTCTCATTGATTACCATGACCAATTCACAAGGATTTTGAGTCCCGCGAAGACTCATCCATGGCCGGTCTCCGCCCCGCTTGGCTGAGGAAAGCTTTGCGATGGCTGGTCCTACGCTGAGTACCTGGCCGCAATCGTTGGTTGATGGTTGGTTGATGGCTGATTGATGGCTGATTGGTGGCTGATTGGTGGCTGGTCGGTGGTTGATTGGTGGTTGGTTGGTGGTTGCTTGTTGTCAGGTTGGTAGCCGATGTTGCTGCGGTTCTGGTTGTTGATTGTTGGCTGTTAGTCGTTGTTTGTGATCGTCATGTAGGAGTTGCTATCAACTATCATTTTCTAGTCAGGCTGACGTTGTCCGTGAATCATCTATTAACCACTATCTACACCAGCTATCGCCAGCTATAGCAACCATTATGATAACCACTTATATTACCAGCTATTTTTATGATATAGCAACCATTATCATAACCATTATAGCAACCATTGTAAGAACCATGAATAACCACTCAAATAAGAAGGTTTCTAGCTACCGCTATCAACCAGCTCCATGTTGTTGGGCGGCCCTATGATTTGATCGCAGCGTAAAGTACTAACTACCAATCTACTGTTGGTCGCAATTTTGAACTATTGTTACTATTATTACTAACCACTGTCAGAAAAATGTCAAACTACCAAGAACTACTATATGAAAATACTATGAACCCTTACTTAGTCCTACGAATTACTATCTAACTACTATTACGGCAAGACCCTATGGTTTGCCCGTGACCACAAGATCTGCCCAGAAGTGAGTCTTGTCAACTGTTCAAAACCCTGCGCAGGCCCGTTGTTTTGAAACTCTGAGAATCAAGAAGCCCTAGCCCTAAACCCTAAAACCCTAAAACCCCAAACCCTAAAACCCCTAAACCCTAAAACCTTAAAACCCTAAACCCTAAAACCTAAACCCTAAAACCCTAAACCCTAAATCACTGCGTATAGCCAGTGTTTCTAACTGATTATTCGAGCAATGTTCAACACGGGGTCTGTGCGTACTATTAGTCATTGTGGTAAGTATTCAGTAGCAACTATTTTCAGACCCCTCCATTAAGATCAACGGGTGAGCTCGGGAATGACCGCGGCAGCGACACGCCATTCGGTGGTTACTGGCGATTATATCATGGTCGATAGTGGTTCCCAACGAATGGTCTCTCGTGGTTACCAACTAATGGTTGATAGTGGTTGCTAACCCCTTTCCTAAACTTATGGTTTTTGCAGCCATTATTTTGCACCAACATATCGATGAAATTGCGCATAAATCATCAAGCATCTTTATCATTTTATCCTTATTCACCATTCTCATCCAAGATTCTCGTTGATGGTTTATTCCACCAATTGCTTGTTCATTACAATCCTTGGTGGATCCCGGATGATTCTGGCTGCCATGATGATGCCATTTGTATTGAACGATGAATCATTGCCAATTCGCTGTTTCTCAAGCCAGTTTGGAGGCAATGGATGGCGGATTGACCACCAATGGCATATGATGATTGAACAGGGTACCTCTATTTCAAGAAACCACCAATTGTGAACCACGGGTTCTTGGTTCATAATTTCACCAATCAATAACCATGATTCAATCGTGCTAATAGATGAGCAATGTTATAAGTGGTTGATTCGATTCGCCATTTGACAAGCTTGAAGCAAATGCAATTTGCCTGGTAGTTGCCCCAGTGATAAACCAGCTTTGAGCTAGCATGGTTGATTGTTCTTCGTCAATATCCCTTACAACCGCCTGAAATTAACCTGCTACACAACGATTATTTCACCAACTTACCGTCATGATACGCCATGAACCATTATCAATCATACTTGATCATAGTGGCTTTCTGACCGGCCACAACTGCTAACGCTAGTTATAAAGCAACTTGTGGGGAACATAGTTGATGATCATTCGTTGTAAGCACCAAGCGTTAACCAGCCCCAGCAGTTTGCCATGGATTCTTGGTGCAGAAACTGCATGGCTCAGCCGTGGCAGGCATGAAGATCTGGATGATATCAACGCCGTGGGGACCCTGAAGAGACCGTGGGCGAGATCTGCTGCAAGTCTAGGAACGACTCCATGGCTCGATTTGATGGCAAGATTCGATGCTTAAATTGATGCTTAAATTGATGGTTGATGGTTTAAGTCATGGTTGATGGTTGGGTTTGATGGTTGATTGGCCATTTTTGATAGTCAATTGATGGCAAAATGGTGCTTACTTGATGGCAAAATGGTGGTGAATTCATGGCCGCAAGTTCCCTTATTAAGAGGGATTTAAATGACAAGCCGAAAAACTTGGAAACACTATTTGAATGACGGTTCTAAAGCTTTGCAGTCTGGATCCTCCATATGGGGCTTTCTCAAAATAGGGGTACCCCAAAATGCTTGGTTTAGTACTTTATTACTATATATGGTTTATAATGGGATGATTTGGGGGTACCCCTTTCTTGAGAATTCACCATATCGCAAACCAGTACACTGGTTAATATGTGGAATCATGCTTGTGAATTGATTCTGACTAACAATGGTCAATCATGGTCCATCACTCCTAAGAATGTCTAAAACTAGCTGTTGACAAGCGTTCCCAGGGATTTAATCGTGGCCAGTTCATCATTTGGCTTGTAATGGAAAATCGGTAGTGAGTCAGCTTGTCGACAAGCTGGTTAACAAGCTGCGTAATCTCAAAGTTAATCATGGTGAACATGATGCTTGGGTGATGGTTAGCAAGTCAAGCCACTATGAGACTATAGCCCTGCATGGCTTTCTCGGGGGCGGCTTAAGATGCCTCAAACAGTTCTCCAGGGACCGTTTCCCTAGGTTCACAGGCGACAAGTCCCTTGCGAAGCGTTGAGTACCAGCCATAATGGCGGGTTAAAGCAGTTGCCTTCCACAGGTTTATGGCTAGTGGCTGGCTTGACCATGCATGTGCGAACCCAACAGCACTGACACTGTTGTTTTTGGGATGGTAGCAACCCCTTGATGTTTGACATGATGTTACGGGGTCTCTTCCGTAAATGCCCCCACCATCTGTTGCTTGCCAGTGACGAAAGTAATCACGTGGGTCTTTTGTTAGCCGAGATCTTTGTCTTCTCCAGTCAAAAACGAGCCTTTGGTTTGGTGGTTGGCTACTGATGGTTGACAGGTGTTGACAGTGGATATTCATAAAAATGGTTGCTCAATTTTGGTTATACAGGTGCTTTTCAACATGGGGAATCCCAAAATCACACATGGATCGTCTAAGATTTAAAACAAACTATGACCAGGATGATTGAGGGGGACCCCTAGTTTGAGAAAAAGCAATGACCATAAACAATTGACGGGTTTCTTCAACCTGATGTGCCACTAGTACTTGTTCAACAATCATTATTGGTTTTAAAATCATTATCGCCTGTTTTCAACCATTTTTCATGGGCAATGACCCCTATACAAAACCCCACAATCACCATGATCATTTGTTATTATCGCCTATTGTCCCAATAATGCTGGTTGGTGGTTTCAAACATTATTTATTTTCCATGGTAATGATAAACAAATGCTTGGTTGACTTGCGCATATTTTTCAAAGGCGTGGTTAAAACCACCAACCAGGTATGATCATTTTAGCCATTGTGACCATAGCTAAGCACTATTAACCATGATTGACAGATTAACCACTATAGTTGACCATGGGTGCTTCAACCACCCACCAGATAGCTAATCATTATTTGAACCATTGTTAACCATGTATCAACCATTACTTACCACTATGAAGGTGGTTACCCTGGGTGCTTCAAACCAGATGTATACGGATCTACAATCCCATAGTTCCCCTATCATCAATCGTTGTTTTCCCCATCATTGGGGTGCTTCAACCACCAAGCACCTGCTTAGCACCATTGTAATTAGCGATATAGCTGTGGGTCAAAACCCCGTACCCCTGGTTCCCCTATCATTAACCATTGTTTTCCCTATTATTACTGGTTATTATCACCCATTATTGGTTGTTTAATATTGACCCATAGCCATATCTAAGCACCCTTAGGCACCCATGCGCTTATGATGGTTATCTAAGCTTCAACCACCAAGCACTGGCCCAGTTTGGGCCTCGTTCTCCACCGTCAGGTGATCTGTTGGCCCATGGTGGCGTGCAAGAGGCCAGGAGGGTTGGCTACCGCGGTTCAG
>VSDK01028356.1:180131-225560 GCA_009767595.1 Symbiodinium kawagutii
GTTCAGCCAGGAACTGGGAACCCCCCAAGCTATGGATGGAGTTGATCACTAGAAAATACCACTTAAATCAATGGGATTGATCACTAGAAAGTGCTCGAAATCATTGATATAACTTCTTAAATGATTAAGACATTGGATGATTTGGGGGTACCACCAAGCAACCAGCAGCCGCCACCAGCAACCACTTCTTAAATGATTAAGATTAAGAAACCAGGCAACCACCAGCCCCCACCCATCCACCAGCCGCGCCAAGCGGCTGAGACCAAACCGCTGATCTCACGCCGCTGCGGCTACCCACACCGGTGGGCCCCCAACCACCGAACTAAGTTGGGTTATAGGGGCCCCTATAACTAGCGGGGGTTTCTCATAATAGGGGACCCCAAAAAATGGTTGGTTTACTACTACAAGTGGTTAATAAAGGATGACTTGGGGGGTCCCCTATTTTGAGAAACACCCTGGTACTGGGGGGGGAGGTTAAGTCGCATCATGTCGCGGAAGTCGCATCAGTCCTGCGTGCGGGCAGTGTTTCGTAATTGTTTTCCATGATTTCTTGTTTATTTGACAATTTTGGATCCAACACGGCGTTGCAAAATCATGCGTGCGCGCAGCGTTTCTGGCAGATTCAATGATATGATTAGCTAGTGGATCGCGTGTGCTGTGAACAAGCCTTGACACCATTCTGGTGCTGTTTGATGTTCATTCGTTGATGTTGATTAGTTTGGTGCTGCTGCTGTTGTGCTTCCTTGCTGCTGAGCTGTTCCTCCGTACTGCTGCTCTTTCTTGCTGCCTTTCTTCCTTGCTGCCTATCTTCCTGACTGCTGCTCTTCCTTGCTGCCGATCTTCCTTGCTGGTGGTGATCTTCCTTGCTGCTGCTGCTGCTGCTGTTCGCTTCTGCTCCTGCTGCTGCTGCTCCTGCTGCTTCATGTCAAAATTCTTTTTTGGAAATGGTCTCGGTCGCCTGGTTCGGTCGACCAGCAGTCGTCCGGAGCAGGCTCGTGCATGATTTTCGATTTTTTGTCAAACATTTGAACGAAAAAAACCATCTGCTGAGACACGCTGTGCCATTGGGATTTGCTGTTGTTACCTTCACAAAAACAAGTTGTGAATGACGCTGTTCCAATGGGATTTGGTACTCTTTGCCTTGCTTGATTGTGTGCCTGACAGCCGATGTGCCATTGTACTTTGCGTCTGAGTTCATGCGGATCAATGCGTTGAAACGTGCGTCGTTTGCTGCTGTGCGCATACTTTTGCGCATTTTTTGTCAACGACTTGACCAAAAAGGCATCTGCTGAGACACGCTGTGCCATTGGGATTCGCTTGGGGTGATGTGACTTTTGCCCAGGGTGATGGGACTTCTGTCCAATGCGTGCCGTGCGGGGGTGATGGGACTTTTCGCCGGGTGATGGGACTTAACCCCACCGCTCGTAGTTAACCCTAGTTAGATTAGTTATAAACCAACGAACCGTTCAGTGGTTGGGGGCCCACTTTGTAGCGATTGCAAAGGTTCTTCCTTTGATCATGATTATATTGGCTATCAACAGCTGTGATAATAACCTTTGATTGCTAACGTTTGATAATCAGATGAAATATCACGGTTAAAAATGGCTGGAGGCATTTCCGAACAGTGTTAAAACTGCTGATTTTTTTTCAATATCATTGAGGATTCAAGAATTAGAGACCCAGCAATCCAAATGATGGCAGTCAAAATATATGCTAGCAGATGTGATCAGAATCGCCAATTTTTGAATACTTGGGTTGTTGGCTTTTCCAAATCCACCTACGCGACTATTTGACTCCAGGCGAATCCTGACTTTTTGATCAGAGGATTTCTGGGTTCATCAAGCTCACCCCTACTTCGATGTGAAAAAATCCGATGAGGAAACCAGTGATGCTTCATCATGGCCAGGAGCAGGGGTCGTTGTTAATTGATGCTTATTCGACTATGCACGTTCAAGCAATGGTCAATAGTGGTTAGTTAAGATATTTCATCAAACTCCGGGTCGTGATGATTGTCTCCGCCCTGCTGGCCCTCCAGCATAGCTGCTATCAACATGTAGCAGCCTGTAATCAATTATGAACCAACTTATCTTTCAACTGGCAAGCACCAGTGTGGGTGCGCAAGGCCCCCATCAAACTTCAGTGTACCAAAATCAAGCAGTGGTCGCCCCGAAGACTCCCAAGTTGGATTTCCAGATCTCTAGATCTCCAAGATCTCAATTCTCAGAATGTTGAAAAAGCCTAAGACTTGGCCAACCAAACCGCTTGGCGTCAAGCAATGGTTGGTGTCAAGCCATCGGCGCCACTGCCAGGTGTATTGGAGTGATCCAGTTGTTTTCTCCTTCGATCAACGCCTTCTCCCTCAGGGTGCGGAGCACGGGGGAGGGACAGGGGTCGGCCTTGAAAGTGGATCGGTTCCGGGGCTCCGAAATGTGATCAGCGTGCGAAGGGCGAAGGTTTTTCTGGTTGAGACAGTCCAGCCTTGGCCCGAGAGAGGAATGTATGACGAGGAGTCATGATATCAAGAATTATCATGGCACTTAATTGATGATGCTACTAAGTCAGTTGGCTCAACAATCAACTTGTTTAATCATGGTGGTTATATATGCCACTACTTAATAGATCGGCATATTAGATATACAACCACCATAATTAAACCAAGTTGATACTTAGTAGCTAGATAGTAACTACCACAGTCTCCATGTTTATCCTGGTTAGTTGGCCACTCATCACCCTTGGTAGTACACCAAAGCGCCAAGGCGCCGCTGGGCTCCTGCCAGGACGCTGCGTGGAAGGCGATTTTGTCCGTGGCCGTGCTACGCTTTATGCGAGCGGAGCTGCAGACCCAGGTGCATCTGCAAGGTGCCGCTGCCGTGGGTGCCGCTGGTGGGTTGGTAGCAGTTCCCATGGGATGCGCCCCCCCACGGAGAGCCGCGGGTCCCATAGGTTTCGGTTCACGGGGGCCCACCGCTACCTGAAGGCGGTACTGACCATGGTGAACTGACCCCAGCCATCCAGTTGTGGGGAGGGCACCGAAGATGCGATCCGCTGGACGCCTTCCAGGCGTCGAGCCGTGTTGATGCGGATAGCCGTGCGGATAGCCATGGAATGCTGTTCAATACATGTTAGAAATTGCTATCAGCCAGAGGTTGATAGCCAGGGGCCCATAGCCAGAGGTTGATCATTGCTGATTATATTCTTGAAATTGGTTGAATCATGTTCAATGCGTGTGAGTAGGGCATAGTCACCAAGTACCGACAACCACGGAGCTGTTTCATTGATACCCTGCGAGGAAACCTGTACTGATTGGATGTTATCAAGGTCAGAGACAGGTGGATACTCCGAACATGTCTAAATGATGCAGTTATTGCTACTATTACGACGATGACGGTGAATATGGCTCCAACGCTTATTCATCGCTCAAAGGTCTTTGTGACATATCAATGTTGGAGCTGTTATCTACTGCCATGTGCAGGATGAAATCAATGGTTTGACCAAGTTGCATACACAGCGCACGCACGTACAATGTGACGTCTTTGATGTTGTATAGAAATAGATAATTATGCAGTATACAGTGTCGTTAGACCGTCAGGGACATTCAGACGTGGGTATTCACTACACACAGTGACATGCTTTGGAGCGACATAGTTGGTTGATTGTATAATGATTAATAGGAGCCGTACTTGCTGGCTTATTGAGGACTTTTACATTCGTTTTCAGCATAATTTTGTCAAATGCTGTTACGCTGATGGATATATGATATACGTGTATGGATATAGTTATATACATACATTTGCTGTTCTATACCAATATACACATACATGTACTTGCACATAGACATTGTCTCAACGACGCAAAGACACACACACACACATCTACACACACATATACACATTTATATACATATATATCATATACACATTGTACAATTATATAAATACACACAAATTCATAGGATGTGTTGATTGCTACATGGATCAAGCCCTCCACAGCTTGAAACCGATGCTGTAAGGTGAGCTGCTTCGCGCAACCTATCCTGCACATGTTTGTGACGAGCTTATCGTCTCTCGAGCCATGGCAGCAGTGCTGAGTCGCGCCGTTGTGACTGGCTCTCGCTTGGGAAGCGATGCCAGGAGCTGCTACGAGTGGTTCCGCTAACCAAATGCTTGTGATATTTTGTGCTTTTTTTTTTGAGTCTTCTGCCGAAACATGTGATTATGAATGCTTGGTGACTGACCATTATTTGATGAATGTTGCTTGAGAATGGTCACTGCTAACAAGTAACAATTCTTGTTGGTGTGTATACATATATAGATGTAGCCTGTCTTTTGGTGTATATTCATAGTGGTCACTCATACATTGACATAAGCATATGCGTCTAGAAAAAAATAGAATTCCCTGTACACATAGATAATGAATAGGCATGATACATTCACAAATGTTCATGTTTGGATGATATTAGATCATGATGTATTGCTATCTTTTGTGTATATATGTGGTGGTGTCTTAAAATATGGGTACCATCAAATCATCCAGTTTACACACCATTTATATCAACAAACCAGCCACTTTTGGGGGTTCCCTATTTTAAGAAACACCTGTACATCTCTATATATATACACATATGTGGTTTCACCATTCTCAGTAATAAACCAACAATTTTAGGGGTTCCTAATTTCGAGAAAATTTCAAGAAACACCCACATAGATCTATTAAATATCTATGGCATCAAATGGGCACCACCAAGGGTGATGACAATAGTGCAAGGTAGTGCCTCGATCTACAAGAGAGTGATACCCCCCTGGTTGAACCATCGTTAAGGGTTGATTAGTGGTTGATAATGGGCGAATGATTATATAGATGGTTAGTTGATGCTTCAGTGATGGTAAATAGTGGTTAATGGTCAATAAATGTTAATTGATAATGATTGATGGTGGTTAAGACTTGTTACTAATGGTTGACAATGATAATAAGTTGGTAAGCCACCATTCAGTATAGTATTATATCTACTATTTGTCCGGGACTTCCCCAAACGTGAACGATGCTGAACTCATCGAAGCTCACAATCCATGGGAACTGCGGAGATGCCATTTGGGTCAACACTGTGGTCTGTGAACCGGTGAACTTTTGGACGCTCAAAAGGTGATCGTGGTGAACTTGCCCCATCGAAAATAGATGCTACATCCAGCTGTTCAACTCCTGGTTCATGATCACAAGAGCCAACTTGCAACTTCGATTTAGCGGCATATTTTTTTTGTTGCAACTTCCATTTGGAATGGTTTAGCTTCAAGATATTTAGATATGGTTAATTACCTAGAGTAACCATTTTTAGGGGGTTCCTTAAACCTGGTTACAGTAGTGGGAAGGGCCCGGGCGAATGGGTGGCAGTGCGCCAAGCTGCCATGGTGGTTGAGATTTGGTCGGTGCACCGTGGCTTCGCTCCGGTGGTAAACCTGAAGTAAACCGTAGGTAAGCCTAGGTATCCATGGTGAAGCAAGCATAGGTAACCCTAGGTAACCATTGGCAACCATAGGTAACAATAGGTAACATAGGTATCCATATACCATGGCTCCTTGAGTAAACCAGAGGTGACCATAGGTATCTGTAGGTCATTCTAGTGTAGATGGGGTGGATAATCACCCTCCATAGTTTTTGATAAACGATGATAATCCATAGGTATCCGCGCGTTCTTCGTTATCAATGCTCGCTTTTTTTAAGAGCTAATTATTGTGGGTTTAAAGCCAGTTTATCTGGTGGAAGGGAGCCCTTGGGAACACCCATTGTAGTTGTTAATAACGAGTCTACTATTAATTGGTGGTATATTGTAATTGTCAAATGTTAATGAACCATTGTGATTGTTAACAACTATAATGGTTGATTAATATTTGACAATTACAATATACCACCAATTAACAACTACAATGGGTGTATATTAATCAACCATTGTGAATGACCATTGTTAATTGACAATCGTCTACAAATAGTTAATGATTATACACATCATTTGTCACGATGGTTATTGTTGGTATATTTGTGCATCATGCTCGGTGATGGTTTCGTATTTCCGAGCGTGAACGAACCTTCTACAATCACCATGGTGTTGCTCATTCTCCCCTAGCATAACAAACGACTGTTAGACAACACAAGACCATTAATTAAGTATCATCCATAAGATGGTGGTTTCTATAAATAGGGGACCCCCTAAATCATCGACGAGTAACCAAGTTATAGGAATAAGCCAACCATTTTTGGGGGGTCTGATATTTTAAGAACCCCCAACATGGGTGTTTCTCAAAATAGGGGTACCCCTAAATCATCCATTAATAGTCATCTATAGTAATAAAACCAGCAATTTTTTGGGTCCCCCATTTTGAGAAACCACCACATAACCACCAACGACCTTCATTTCACCATGAACCTCCAACGATCCAGCGCCATGGTATCAGCCTCGAGGAATCCGACAATCAAGCGACATCAATTTGGAGCGGGCTGGCGGGCTTGAGGGTGGGTGAACTTGCTAGGCTTAGTAGATACCAATTGGTGGTTCTCAAAATAGGGGACCCCAAAAATGGTTGATCTTTTAGTGTAAATGACTAATGTTGGATGATTTGGAGGGTACCCCTATTTTGAGAAACACCCAATTGGCTATGGGTCAATACTAACCAACTACAAGGGGGGAGAAGTTAACGAACCAACAATAATATGGGATACATACCAACTATATAGCGATGGGTCAACATTAACAAGCCAACTATATTGGGGGAGAAGTTAACCAACAATAACAGTGGAAAACAATGGTTAATGATGGGGAACCAGGGGTACAGGGTTTTGACCCAGGACCCACAGCCAATTGATTGTTCATGACGGCTGGAAAGGAACGGCTAATACTCGATGATGGTTAAACTCATCGTGATGGTTGATGATTCATGATGGCTAGGATAGTACTGCTTTGTATTGGCTAATGCTGGTTAGTTGGAGTTTTTCATGGTTGGAAGTATGGGTATATAACTGGCAGTCACGAGCCATACTGAATGATCAATGGTACTTATTGGTGCAGTCGATCATGTCAATGACGATTGAACCCTAACAGTATATATGTGTATATATATATATTATATGATGATTCTTGACAATCAACATTAGTGCTAGTCAATGCTGCTGAATAGCTGGGGATACCAAACAACCATTGATGAGTATTTATCGATGTTAAGCAACACTGAGAGCAACAAGTGGTAATGATCTGATAGGTATTAATGAACCAACGTCATTATTAGTTCTATTACTGTTAAAGTTGGTTAAGATCTATTGGCCACCATCACGACTATTAAAGTTGGTAGTCTTCTCATAGAGAATGATTCATGAACCAATAACCATTCTTTTATCAGTTGTTGTTGGTCATCACCATAAAATTGATGCTTAGCTGCTTGACCCATAGCCACACGGTCATAAGAGCTTCTTAACCAACCACCATTCTTAGCCTGTCATTTTCGAAGCCAACTCATCAAGGTTCCTGATTTCTGATCCACGATGTTTTTTTCATGAGCAAGGGGAATACCAAGCAGCAATAAGCAACACCAAAAAACCCAGTCTTGCATGTTTTTTCCACAAACATGGTGTACCCAAGCTGGTCGTTTTCCGACTAAGGATCATTATTGGCTGGTGAAGGGATGCCACCATTTATGGACAAACCCATAGACATTCATAGACATGTTCTTGTAAACGCCGAGCTTACCAGCAACCGCCTCGTTCTGACCCAAGTTCCGTTCAACAGCTACACGGTTGGATGGTAAACCACCCAAGTATAGGTACGTGGTGGTTTCTCAAGTCATAGGGGTACCCCCGAATCATCCAGCTTATTAAGCGTTTGAAGTACTAAACCAACCATTCTTGAGGTTCCTGATTGTGAGAAACCACCATATCCACTATAACGGGTGCCCTAGTGAACACGGTCGCCAACTGCTTGGGGTGTTCAAAAGCTGGTGTTTGAGGGCGCTCCTGCACCGCCGAACCAGCGAGGGACTTCGCAAATCCAACATTTCTTGCGCTTGAACTATCAGAAATGGTGACGTTGAACCATCTTGTCAATCAGTTGATAAGATGAAATCACGAAGTAATCACTATGAACCAAACTTAGTGATTTCATCTTATCAATCAGATGGTTTTATGTTATATGCTCGATGCAAAATTTACTCTGGGGAAACATTCTTGATGAAGGCTGCTGGTGATCAGACTGAACAGGCTGATACCCCTGGATTGAACCAGTTATCATCCCAGACACTTCAAAAGGTGGCCTTAGTTGTTGATGTGGCGGTTGACGGTGATTGTATGAGTTGCAGATTCCGTTTGCTTCGTCCTTGTTCTTGCGGTTCTTTTTGATGTTCTGCTTGTTGTGAATGCTTTTTCTTGGTGGTTGCTGTGGTTGGGGTCGTTGTTTCCCTTTCATTTTGGTTGTGGTGGTTTACTGTGTGTTGTGTACATCATTCTTCTCATCATCATGTGATTGGTGCTGCTGTTGCTTTTTACTTTTTCCATGGGAGATCTGTACTGATTAAGTACCACAGATCATACCATAAATACTTCTTGGACGATCTAGCAGAACTTAAGAGATTCCCAAATCATACCATCAATGGTACATTAATCAATGTGAATAGCCACTCCTCTTGGTTGATAAACACAAATCTGGCCGGAATTTGTTAACAGAAGGATCTTGTATGAACGACCAAAACACCATGATTAACCATCATTTACAATTTTTGATCATTATTAACTACCCATTATCAACTTATAATCATTATTGTTATCAACCATCATTAGTGATTTATAAATCAAATTAACCACCAATAACCATCATTACCAACCAATATGAACCATCATTCACCACTAAGAACCATTAATAACCATTCTCACCTTATAATCATGTTGAGTAACCATATCAACTAACAATCATGTTAGCCATTGTTTAGTAACCATACCAACAACTAACCATTCTTAACGGCGTAAACATTACCTCACCACGGTAAGCCCGGGGCCCTGGTGGCGGACAGCTGTGAGGACCCCGGGAGCACTCGGCACTCAGTGTGCCGGTCCTCGTTCGGTCGGATGATCAGCAATGGCTCTGCGACTCGGCGATGGATTGAAACGGCGGGTTTTTCACCGTGGGAAAACCGTGGGAAAGCTGGTGAAGCCATAAGGAAAACCATGGGAAACCATAAGGAAAAACGTGGGAAAACTAGTGAAAAAGGGGGAAAACCATAGGAAACACAGTGGGAGAAGTGAAAGAACCAGAGGAAAACCACCGGAAAGCTGGTACCACCAGAAAGCTGGTATCACCATGTAATACCAGCATGAAATTGATAAGATCCACGGCATTCTGACTGGGAAGATTCTCTTTCAACTTCTTCCAACAAGCCAATGTGACAAGAAAAACATGGTATAACTGGCAAAATAATTCATATAACATTGTATAATAATGGTACTAGGCTTGGGAATTACCAGTCACATAATTGGCATTATATATTCATATGAAACTACCAGTGTGGTATTGACAACCAACCAAGGTGTCAATAGTTGGATGTGATCGATCTGGATCATCGGAACCATGGTCGCTACTAAGTAGTCATAGATGGTCTAGCTATTCCATGGGTATCCAAGGTCAACCTGTGGCCACAGAGATACGAAAATCTAGAACCAAACAACAGCTCAGTTTCGTGGTGCATGCGAACAAAGGTCAAGAGACTTGATGAATATTAGATATGTTCACTGGTTGATCTGGTTGGTTGTTCGCGGTCACCCTGTCATCTCGCAAGGGGGTGAGGGGTAAGGGGCCGGGTGTTTCATAGCATTTCATGATGACACCGTATGCTTTTCAACAGGGATCGCACTTGAAAAAACGAGGGAGTAGCGGACCAAGGGCTCCTCAATCTAAACACGTGCACAGGGTTTCCGTGATCGTTCTGTACATCTATCATCAAAATCCTTGACCGAAACATGCTGGTGCAGGGTGAGCAGCTGAAAGATGCTGAGCTCAAGTCATTTGCAGATGCGAGAACAACGAAAGTCATTGAAGGTCCGGCTACACAACTAATGAGTATGATGGTTGACGGATCAGTTATTGGTTGATTCGGGTTAACGTACAAAGCAAGCCAGTGGAGTCCCTGCTCAATCCTACTCTTTGTTGTAACTATTTTTTGGTACATACTTGGTCGGTCTGACCCTATGACTGTTAACAAGCATTCATCTTTGGCCAATCACTATTCATCCATTGACCAATCATGGACCATGGTTTCTGGTGGTTTTTATCCCCCGTTGTTGGCCATCATTACATATTCACCATTCCTAAGCATCATCAAGCATCAAACAGCTCAATCGTTGAATATAATCAACTATCATTCACCATCATTAACCATAAAGCAACACTTTTCCCTGCTGTTCATTATTCATCGTCATCATTAACCATCAATGACCCTAACACTAACCATCACCAAGCATCATTGGCCAACCTTATACTCCTCATATAGTCATCAAGAAGGCCAAAATGAATTCATCCTTAACCATCCAATTAACCATTCAATGAACCATTCAATCAACCATGCAATCAACCATTCAACTAACCATTCAACAACCTCTCACCACTATTAACTATCATCGACAGGCTATAGAGAACATCGAGAATCATTCCACCATTCACCACCTATTGACTATCATTAACAACCTCTACTCACCAAAAAGGTGGTTTCTCGAGAAAGTGTACCCCTAAATCATCTATCCTGTATAGTAACACACGGGCCATTTGGGGGGGACCCTTTTTCTGAGAGCCCCCCATATGGTTGGTATATCACCTACTATTCTTGCTTATTATTCCCTATGATTAACAAGTATCAGTGGTTATAACCGCTATTTTAAGAAATGGCCATGGCTTTAGACCATTCTTGCTGCTGCTGGTTATGATCCCCGATTATTAACCATTACTCATGGGGTCATAACACCTACAAAACCCCTATGATCTCTACTATTGTTGGTTATAATCCATATAGTAGTTGTTTAACCACTATTGTTGGTGATTGTCCCCAAGTCTTAACCACTAGAAGCCCGGAGGGTAGCCATATTTTCCTTAAAGACCTTATAATAACCGTATAGCCCTTATGATCAACTATTATTAGTGGTAGCCATTCATCAACCTCTAACAGAATCATAGGGCATCATTATGAACCTTGTAAAAAGAGCTATTCTTTATAGGCTTTAACATTCATCAGCCATGATTAACCACAAAAAAGGGGTTGACCATAAGTTTTCGTATACCCCTATGTTATATATTGTTATATATTAACCATGGCTATACACCCTACAATAACCATCATCAACCACCAAAAAAGATCAAAAAAGCCCAAAACGCGAATCTATACACCCTACAATAACCATTATGAACCACCAAAAAAGCCCAAAACGCGAACATATCAACCACCATTATTCACCATTATTAACCACCATTATTAACCATGACCATATCAACACCCTATCATAACCACCATCCCCAAACGGGTCGCGTGGTGAAATCGTTTCCGGTGGCTCGTGTCTTCACCAACCAGGATTTCGACTGCCCAACTCCCGTGGGACGCACGCCCACCATGGCTTCGGAGCCCAAGTTGCAAGACGGGCTCAACGTGGGGAAGCATAAAACCTGCAAAGCCAACCACTGAGGTTAACTAATGTTAACTAATGTTAACACCAACTAGGGTTAACTAGTGTTAACTAGGGTTTATAACATTAGCCAACCTAGTTGGAATTGGTTTAAAACTAATCCAACTAGGGTTAACTAATGTTAACACCCGATCAATAAACCCTAGATTGGTTAATTGGGGTGGTTACCATTGGAAACCAAGGCTTTTGGGGGATACCCCCTATTAATCAACCAGGGGTTTATTAATCCTGGGTAGACATCAAGCATAAAATCTACCATGCGAACTATGATCAATGGTAGGGTAGCCCTTGCCGCTGGCTTGAGTTTCGAGCCTTCACCTTGGATGGCAAAGTCATGGAAGAGATCCATGCCAGCCCCCTAGCTACAGTCTGGTAACATGGCTGGCTGGAAAATCCATCATTTTGGCAGCCTGGGAAATCATCCGTTTATGGTGGATTTTCCAGCCATCCATGGTAGTTTACCAGAGGGCAAATCATTGTGAATATGGGGGTGGTTTATCAATAGTCATCATAAATAGCCATATTTCACTGTAAATAGCCATATTTCAAAATCAATGGCAATATTTTCATTGTTGATGATTTATAGGGACACCATGATCTATTTTTACTGAAATTAGTGGTGGTCTATTGATACGAATCTCAGATTATCATGGCATTTCGAGTGGTCAACCGGCTGGTGCTTTTATATAAACATTTTTTGAATTTTCCCTAGTACTCATTAACAAATGGTTGGTTGACTTGCGCATATTTTTCATGACGGGGTGGTTCAACCACGAACCAGTCAAGCTTGTGAGATGCGCGACATCCGAGTCTCCGGGTCGGTCAACTTGGGAGCCGCCTAACGTTAGCTGGCGCCTGTTTGGAGGGGCCCTTGGCCAAGGCTGCCTTGGAAAAGCAAGAGACCTACAAGGGATCGGGCCCCCGTTCACCAGCTATAGCCGTTGGGTTACTTCACTAGGGTAACTACCACTTCTGGTAGATATAACTATAGCCAAGCCTTTTAAACCAGGTTATAACGTTTGGGGGGCTCACCTTGTATCTCCATAGGAAGACTTTCAGGGGCTGATGTCGTTGCTCCCAGGGTCGGATCGCTGGATAGTGCCATCACAGCAAATTCTTCCATACTCTTTGCAATACAAAATCTGGATACAGATGTTCTAGAGTGTTCTACAGTGATTGGATTATCCAGAGTACCAATATGATCTGTAGAACTCTGCGGTAGGTGCTCTACCCCTGGTTCCCCATCATTAACCGGCTTGTTTTCCCTATAGGTTGTTGGTCATTATCCACCATTATTGTTGGTTAACTGCTTGACCCAACTCGCCAGATGTTCTTCCTGCTGTGATCGCGGAAGCCCCGCATCGCCGAGGATCGTGCCAGCAGGAAAGAATCCATCAGTCGAGGCGGAGGGGGGCACGGCAGGTTGACTGCTGACCCGGCTGTCGTTTGGTGGTGGACATGCGCATGGCGGTGGTTTTTGGCGCCTGGAGGTTGTGGACCTACGTTGGTTGCTGATGTTACTGTAACCGGTTTCACCACTCACAAGAAACTTTTTTTTGCAGCTGTGGTTTAAGAGAGTAGCACAGGCCAGCATAGTATCCTGCAGTATCCCGATGGTATCCCGCTGGCATCCCGATGGTCTTTGTTGGTGATTTGCATATCATCTACACGGTGGTGGATCTTCATGGTACTAGTTACTGTCATCCGATCTAGCCGTGAAGCATGGGCAGCACCACCATGCATACCCTCTTTGATGGCACTATGGCTTCCAGAGCTCCATCGTCAGGTTTGCCTGTCCTCACAACTGATGGCAACGCTTACAAAAATTCTGCTCTAGCGAAGAGCAGCGAGGCTGATCGCGTGTTAACTGCTACCAAGCGTCTCACAGATGCTGTGCAAAACACTTACTCCACTGAACTTACCGAACAAGAGGCAAAGGACATGACTGGAACTATGCGCGATGGTCAAACTCCATACATCGCTCCTCAAGCTCTGCTTGCAGAAGAGGGCGAGGAACTTGAAGCAGACATCGTGTATGGTTTGACGGGATTGCCTGATGTGACATCCTTGGTTGTAATTCTGACAGCCATCGCTCAGCATTTGTCTTTGGCAGAGACTCGTGCAGGTACCTTGAAGGGTGTCAAAACCTTCACCGCATCGGCCCTGCCGGATGCCCGCCAGGCACTGATGGCACTTCTTGGTTTTACCCACGACGATGGGAAAACATACGTTGGACCTTCAGTGGTTGCTGACTTGACCGCTTTCTCTGAGGCTATCGACATAAGTTGAACCACACAACCTTGGATTGATTTGATCCTGAATGGCCGATACGTGGACTGTTCATGATTGTCCTCAGTGATGAGTTTCGTTTGCCTGGAAAGGGATGGACATGGTAGATAGAAGCATGGGAAGAATGTCGTGTGCAAACATGTTCTGTTATCGATCAGTAACAGTGACAAGGAACATTTTGCCATTGCTCGAGCATGACACGCAATTAATTCAGCAATATTGTAAATACGGGTGTCAAGAGGAATGAATACATACAAGTCGTGAACTAGAATAACTAGAATACAATATGATGTGATCGAGAAAGATTTGCTCAGTGTCGTCAGTCGCTATGTTAACAAGTGTTAAGACTTGTGAATGATTGTCAACAACGATTCATCATACTTGAAAACTGTTCATAGTGGTCAATGGTTTACTGATTGGCAGTTCTAAACATTTCACATTTCGTATTTTCACGAACAAATAAACAAATATACACATGTACATATATATGAGATGGTTGTTTGACTGACAAATCTTCAGAGGGATTGAAACTACCAACCAGTTTATTGTGGTTAATCATAGTTGGGTGTTTCTCAAAATAGGGGATCCCCCAAATCATCTAATAGTAGCCATTTATAGTGATAAGTAATACACCATCCATAACTTTGGGATCCCCAGTTCCTGGCTAGATCGAAACCACCAGTTGGTCCGTGTTCGGCATGGTCAAAGTAAACTAATGTTGACTTCAGGTCTAGTTCTGCACTCCAACCCAGGATTGAGCCTGCCGGGTGAGGAAAATCGTTGTATTTCCTGCTGGTGCTTTTTTCAAACCACCAAATCAATCAGATCCGCCTGTTTCTTAAAATAGGGGTACTCCAAAGTTATGGATGGTTTGTTACTGTAAATGGTCAATGGTGGATGATTTGAGGGTTTCCCTACTTTGAGAAACTCCATATCATCAGAGTATATAATTTATATCTATGACCCACAATCTCTAGTGTATACAAAACAATCATGATTTGTCATGGTATCCAAACCAGCCATCCAAACACTTGAATGATCATCCGACTTAGCAACTGGCTCAATGGTTACTCTCTCCGCGTATCACGACCAACCTTTTCACCCCAGCATCGGCAAGTAGCAAGTACAGGTTGAAAGCGTCGTCCTTGGTAGTCCATTTTTGTGGACCATGCAAAACCAGTTGGGGATTTCTCAAGCCATAGGGGTACCCAAAAAATGCTGGGTTTATTACTAAAAATGACTACTCGTGGATGATTGGGGGGTACCCCTATTTTGAGAAACACCCAGTTGGCGAATAGTAGCCGTAATCTAACGTTTCTAGGAACCACTCGCAATGATTGGTGAGTTAAACAGTGCGTCAACTGTTGTTGAACAGTTGCTGAATAATGTTGGTTCATGCTTTGGTTCATCAAATATGACTCAGTCGTTGATGAATAGTAATGACAAATCATCATTCATCAGTAGCTGGTGAACCATTGGACTAATACGGATACTTCATCACTCATCAGACTGATTCTGGATGGCTTATACCCACTAACTTAGGTTTTGAGTGTTTTTGGGATATGATTGATTTACCATAGAACCACTAAGAATATATATTTTTAGCAAGGGATCGAGTTCAGCCACCAAGGATTATCAAATGGGCTTATCCATAACCATGGTGGTACCTGCCAATGGTGGTACCTGCCCACCATCCAAGTTGACAGCCATTGTCCAGAGCCTGGCCTGTGGTCTAAGAACATTTTTATGAATTTTCCCCAGTATTTGGCTTGTTTAGTTTTTGTTTAGCTGGTTAATGGTTAATGATAGGGGATGATAAATAACAATAGTAGGGGATATATATCAACTATATATGGCGAGCTGGGTCAAGCAGTTAACCAACCAACGTTCATGGGGAATTTCCACCAACAAAAGTCTAGGGAAAACAATGACAGGGGGGAACCATGGGCACGGGGTGAACTGACCCACAGCCATTTACAAATGATTGGTTGGTTGACTTGCGCTTTTTTTTGCATGACGCCGTTATAACCAGATCAGTAGCTAAGCAGTAGTTGCTCACCAACCAGTTGGCAACGACTTGCGCATTTTTTAAAGATAGCCAAGGCAGATGCCGTTGCAGCTGCGAGATTTTTGTCCCTCTTCGGTGGGTCACAACGGCGCGGCAACGTTGTGGCGCAGCGATGAAATCGCCGCCGTGCCGCGACGCCGCGGAGGTTTGCCGAAGCTGTCCGCGACAGCGCTGCAGGAACTGGACTCGCGGGGATGCACAGCTATGACGAAGATGGTGGTTGCCATGGATGGTGGGGTAGACAGAAAGTGGTTGGTGGTTAACTAGGGGATAATAGGTAATAATAGGTATAATAACCAACAATAATGGTCCATAATGTTGTATAATAACCAACAAATAGGTTAACTTGGGTTAATATTGGTTAATAAAAGGATATAATAACCAGCAAGAATGCTTAAACAACTACTGGATGGTGGTTTGATGGACATTTTTGATTTGCCCTAGTATTCATTAACAAAATGGTTGGTTGACTCATACTTTTCATGACGGGGTGGTTCAACCACCAACATGGAAACATCGAGCTTGATCTACCATGTGGCCAGCCTGGGCCCAGCCAAAAAAATGATTTTACCCAGAAACCATTGGTGCCATGGGGGGTGCCATTCTTTTGGCACAATAATGTTGGTTTCTGATTAGTGTAACCCCCCCTAAAGTAATGAAAATAGATGAAACCAACAGGTAGATACTAATCAGAAACCAACATTAACTACCAAAGATTCGAGTTCTAGCGATCTGTAAGCCACCGCATGTAGCAATGGTCATTGTGGTTAATGATTGGCTTGTGAATGCTTGATGAATGGTGAATGAATGTTAATGATTTATTGAAGGTTGAGGAATCGTTAGTGAATGTTTGATGAACACTTGATAACTGTTAATCAATTCATTGACGCTTAAACATGGTGAATCGATGGTTGATGGCGGTTGATGGATGGTTAAAATTGGTCACTTGATGGTTAATCAATGCCCTACTTACTACTGCCCAACTAATCTAATAGTTAGTGGCTTATCAATGGTTCGCTGGGGAATATCATGGGTCATGATGGTTCATGAACGGTTGATTCATGGTTGGTACACCGGTTGAGTTTATGATTCGTCGACTTCACTCTAGTTTTCTGCTCTGTTTGGGGATGTTCACGCGGGATACAAGGCATTGACCCACAGCCAAATATGGATACGTACCGCGTATGTACGCAACATTTTTCAACGCATTTGATTGAAGAAGTGAGCATATACCGCATGTTCTGTATGTAGGTAACATATGATGGTATGTATAATGTATACTTATACTCATACTTATGATGTACCTTGGCTTGACATTACGAGGGTACAATTCAGTTTCTCACATCACAATGTCCCTCTGATAAACGAACCTGAAAAGGAAACAGTAGCAATGTTTTTATGGGTACCCTTCTAGAGATGGTGGATTTTACACTTCCTTAGGTTGGAACTTTGTGACAGCTACTGACCCATGACTGGTGACTGCGGGACCCTGAAGATCCCTTGTCAACCATGAAGGGGGACATACAACTAATCAGCAAAGACAAAGAAGCTCTGGGACACGGCTCAAACTGCAGCCATGTGGCTATGTCCAAAGCTAACCCCACAGGGTAGCCTCAAACTCGTGCTTGAAATTGCGGGCGCTTCCCACCAGGGATGGGTCGGTTATGTATCTCGAATGATCAGCAGTCCATACCCATCATTTCCTATCCATTCAGGATGATGATCCGCCATTGATTATCCATCAATTAAGTGTAAACAGCAACACAAAACCATTGCCAAACATCGCAAGCATCAAGCAGCCGTCAATCAACCATTCTTCATAATCCATACATCCACCAACCTAAGCATTGATCGTGAACCGTCATTACCCATATACGATGAGCCTTACTTGATCAACGACCCCGCTATCATTTACTGTCCGAAGCAGTGATCAAGCATCGGTGTACAACGATCACTAAGCATCGTCTTCCGTCATTTTCAGCACGAATATCCAGCATTTGCCTTCAGAAACGACCACGATTAGCCATCAAGTAACGAAGACTAAAACCATCAAGCACCAATCAACCATCAATTAAACATCAAATGATCATTAATTAACCCCCAATTAGCCATCATTTAGCCACCAATCAACCATCAATTACCCATCAACTACCCATCAATTACCCATCAATCAACCATCAATGAACTACCAATCAACCATCAATGAACCACCAAGCAACCAACAATTCACCACAAATTAACCATCATTTAGCCATCAATTAACCATCAGTTAACCATCAGTTAGCCATCAATTAACCATCAGTGAACCACCAAGCAACCATCAATTCACCACCAATCAACCATCCATTAGCCAGTAGTTGTTTAACCAGTCTTGTTGCTTATCATCCCCTATGATTTCCCCTTCTTAATGCGAATAATCCTTATAATGGTTGACTAGTTCAAGCATGGTTGACCCAGCGTCACCGCCCAACCCATCGCGTTTCCCCAGGTTGCCTTACTCGGATTACCACCGCCATGTGGCCGTTCTCTTTGCAGCCGCATGGCGCGAGTGCGGTTGTGCGGGGTTTCCATCGACCAGAGAGGCCTTCCAGAAAGATCAGGAGATGAGAAATGGCTGGTTAATGGTTGGTTCATAGGGTATAACAGGCAACAATTTCATAACAAGGGATATAATGGTTAAACAAAGGGATTTTAATGGTGGTTTCTAATGGTTGAACAGGGATTATAACAGTGGTTTTCTATTGTGGTTTCTAATGGTTTAACAGGCTGGTTAAACAAGGGGATTATCATGGCTCAGGGATTGGGACTAACACTAGTAGGTTAATGACCAATGGTTTGACAAGGGATTATAATGGTTAAACGGGCTGGTTTAGCTGGTTGATAATGGGGTATAATAAGAAATAAACCTACAGTAACCATGGTCAATAGTACAATAGGGTATAATAGGGTTAACGGTTCATAGGGTATATGATATTGTTTCACCTATAGGAACCTATGGTGAAATAGCTGGTTGATGGTTAGTAATAGGGCATCATAAGTAAGAATAGTAGGGGATACACCAGCTATGGCGAACTGGGTCAAGCAGTTGACCAACCAATTTCATGGGGGATCCGGGATGGTAACCAACAATTTCATAGGGAAAACAATGGTTAATGATGGGGGAACACTACCAACAACAATGGTAAAATAGCTGGTTAATGGTTGGTCATGGTTAATTGATGGTTGTTAATGGTGGGTTAATGGTTGTGAATGGTTAGCGAGCTGGGTCAAGCAGTTAACCAAGCAATTTTATGGGGTATGACAACGAACAAAACATCACAGGGAAAACAGCCTGGTTAATGATAGGGGAACTAGGGGTGACCCACTGCCAAATGGGTACAGACACTCTACAAAATCTACAAGGTGCGGTCCCCAAACATGATCTGAGTTGGGGGTTTAACACACAATTTGGTGGTCTCAATTTCTGGATGGCTTATACCCACTAACTTAGGTTTTTGTTGTGTTTTTGGGATATGATTGATTTACCATATAACCACTAAAAATATATTTTTAGCAAGGGATCTATAAGCCACCAAGATTTTCAATATTTTGATAATATTGTTTTGTGAACTCTCCGAGGTGGTGGTTACTCATGAACAATGAGGATAAGATGGGATGTTTTAGGGGTACCCCTACTCTGAGAAACTACGATTGAAGTATAAGGCTTAGTTCCTACCCTCATAACTGCTACATGTTTTTTCATACCAAGTTTGTGCCAAACATTACAATTAGTATTTGAGAAGAGTTATGTATCTCTACCAAAACCAGTAGCTATCCTAGTTCAAACCCAACTTAGCTAACTAGGGGGCCCCAAGCTTGTATAGGGTTGATTGAGGAAACACAATCTGATATGGAATATGGAACATGTTTGATGCAACCTTTACCTTGTCTAGATACCCTGAGCAAGCTGTCAACTGGTCTCATCTAGTCCTCCCCTTGTCAAGCTAGGCGAACTTACAGTTTATTTAGGAAATGCTCGAAAATTCTCTTGTTTCAAGAAAGTTGAAATTGCAATTACGATGGTTTGTTAGTGGATACAACCAGCCAGTTCAAAATCGGCCTTCCAGGTAAATGCAACAGAAGTGTGGCAGGATCAGCCTTAGCGGCCCTTGGCTTGCCGGTGGGAACCATAGATGATCTATTAGGGCGTTCGGCAACAAGGAGGCAGTGATCATTGTACTGAGAGCAGATGTGGCGCGCATGAAGTACACGGAGCTCAACCCTATGGAGGTCAACCCTCCTACAATGATGGAAGCTCAACCTTATGGAGTAACGCTTGCGCATCGTTCCAGCGGATGACCCTATGGAAGTCAGGATCCGGGCACAGATCGAAGGTCAGGATCCAAGTATCTGGCCTTGAAGGGTCATGGCCATTCAACTCATTCAGTGGCCACACCAGTGACGCCATTCAGGTTGGAGGAAGCCTTGGAGGAGTCGCTAGTCAAGCTGATTGTTGATAGTTAAGCGGTTTAATGGTGATTTAACAAGCTGATTGTTGATGGTTCAAGGTGTTCAATGAGCTGTTCAATGGTTTAATCATAAGCTGTAATGGTTCAACAAGCTATTTAAGGATTAAGCAGCTGTTATATAATGATTAATAAGCTGGTGAGTCATGGTTGTTAGAGATGGGAGTACGATTCCACAGAGCAACGCCATTTGGACGCTCCGAGGGCTCAATCCAGTCATGGTGGTTCTTCCAATGCATCCACTCACATTTCAGCTTTTGGGGGAGATCATATGGGGGGTCTTCAAAGCGGGAACCCCTAGAAATGGTTAGCTTTGGTAATTAAGAAGGGGATAAGAACCAAAAATTGGGGGCTATACACCAACTATAATGGTTGGTTGGCTACTATCAAGGGTTGATAAACTGGATGATAGCCAGGGGTACCCTTCTGGCTTGAGAAACTACTATATTGCTGCAGTTTTTTGCTGATGATGAAGCACTCCTGCGGCAAACTCGGGACCCCAGTCGACCTGCGAACGATTCCTGGTGATCAACGGCTTTGTCCAAGTAGCCATGGGAAACTGCCAGTCTTGGAGCTACACCATTTATGGACGAAACCACATGATCACCAGTATCATTCACCTTCCTTGTGCTAGGGGTTGATCATATACCATGATGATTGCATATGTTTGCTAGGATTCGTGAACAAATGGTTAGTTGGAATCGGCAACCAGAGTCTTGGCCATTGCGAAGCATCATTTGTGCGAACACCATCACTGCTATACCATTCAACCATATCTACCCATTAAACAATTATGAATTATGTATGAATCATCATTGGCGTGAATATCATCATGGTACGCGCATAGCCATTATTAAGCCTTGGCAATTGTTAGCCATTGTGAACCACTGGCAGTTGTTGACCACTATGAACCACATCTGTAATTATCTCATGATATGCACAACAAGTATCAACCACTACGAATCATTATCGATTATATCCACTATGATTATCGGTTAATATCCTATCATATTGATCACCTTTATGCAGTAACCCTTGTTAATCGTTATCAACCACTCTCATCCCCAACCATTATCAACCGCTATAATTATGAGCTACAACCATTATGATCAATTAGCCATTATCAGCTACTATGGACCATATCATTTAACCATTATGGAGAACTATTATTATCAATCATGGCTTATGATTAACCATTGTTAAATACCAACCATTATCAACCGCTATCATATTCAGCCATCATTATCAGCCATTATCAACCGCTACAAACCATCCCATCCAAGCAGTGCATGGACCACGCCGCCGAGATGTCTGCCTGGAGCACGGGGGCCTGTGTGGCACTGGGTCCGCGTCCGGGAGCCGAGCGCCGCGCCGCGCCTAGGGGGTGCTATGGCATGGATTGATTCACATGGTAAGCATGGCATCAATATGCCAGGGTGGTTTTAGTGGGGATTACAGTGGTAAGTAGTGGTGGATAATCACCAACAATGTTGGTTAAACAACTGCTAGAGGGTGGTTTCTCAAAATCAGGGTACCCCCAAAAAAGCATGGTTTATGACTAAGGATAGTTAAGGTTGGATGTTTGGGGGGGTGCCCTATTTTGAGAAACACTCGTATACCAGATTTATGTACCATGTTCAGATTCACATGGGTTGATGGACAGTTCACTGATGTATGTTGACTAAACATGATATTCATATGGCATTCATACTGTGGTTTCGTAATAGCTGGGGGTAGCCTAAGAATGGTTGGTTTATCGATATGAATAGTATATATTGGATGATTTCGGGGTCCCCCATTTTGAGAAGCACCCATATACCATATTCATTTACCACCGTATTTGTATTCATATGGGTTGATTGATGTATATTGAGCCGGGATTCCCAAGGATTTATCCTTTGAGATGCTATTTTCCAATACTATATCAATGGCACATGGTTTTGAGTTATCAGAAATGATTGATGATTACTGATGGATGTGTTCTTAGGTCCGAAGGGGAGCAGAATGCATTTCAAGGCTGCCAAACGCTTGCTTTGGACGGCATAGAAACAGTCTCTAGGCACCGGCTTCTGCCAGCCAGGCAGCGATGAACGTGGTGGAAGGGCTAGGTCCGAAGGGGAGCAGAAGCATTTCAAGGCTGCCAAACGCTTGCTTTGGACGGCATAGAAACAGTCTCTAGGCACCGGCTTCTGCCAGCCAGGCAGCGATGAACGTGGTGGAAGGGCTAGGTCCGAAGGGGAGCAGAAGCATTTCAAGGCTGCCAAACGCTTGCCTTGCACGGCATAGAGCCAAACAGCAGCCCTGAACGTGGTGGCCAGGACTAGGTCCGAAGGGGAGCGAAAGCATTTCAAGGCTGCCAAACGCTTGCTTTGGACGGGATAGAAACAGTCTCTAGGCATCGGCTTCTGCCAGCCAGGCAGCCCTGAACGTGATGGCCAGGACTAGGTCCGAAGGGGAGCAGAAGCATTTCAAGCCTACCAAACGCTTGCCTTGGACGGCATAGAAGCAGTCTCTAAGCATCGGCTTCTGCCAGCCAAACGGCAGCCCTGAACGTGGTGGCCAGGGAGCAGGAGGGGTTCAAGCCTGCCAAACGCTTGCGTTGGACGGTAGTCACGGCAACGTGGCGGAGCCCGGCCCACGCCAAGGGCAAAGGTTCACGCCTACGGCGATCCCAGGCGCCGCCCCTGCCATGGCCTTGACATAGGCAGGGGTCGGCGGATAAGAAACATTTTGTTATGATTAATTAGCTATTATTATTAGCCACTATGTACAATTATTAGTAGCCATTGTATTATATGGCTTAAGCATGATCATCTCCAGGTTCTTATTTTCCTTCGCTGCTGAGGACATCAAAGATTTTACTCCGCTGAGCGAGCAACGCGGCCCGGCGGTGTGGAAGCCCGGTGGGTGCAGGCTATGAATGGTGCTTGTAGGCTATGAAGTGGCTATGGCTCAATAGTGACCAACAAAAATAGGGAAAACAATGGTGAATGATAGCGGAACCAGGCTTATGATGGTGAATGATAGGAGCTGAAAAGCAACAGTCGGGGTATTTAACCATTTGATTAGGGTTAAGAATAGGAGAGAACTTTCCATCAATGGGAAATTGATGGTGGGCAATCAACGATTAATGGAAGATAGGTCTAGTTATAAACCCTATCTACAGCGTATTTGATGATGATAAATCGCCAATGATATCATGTAGTTTTCGCGGTGGTAATATGTATCTGTCATTAACGATGATGGTCAATGGTGATTTTTGATAGCACTTCATGATTGATAGTGATTGGAAATGGCCAATCGTTGAACATGTCTAACCATGGTTTGTTATTGTCAATTATCTACTACGGTGCTGAGCAACAATAAACTGGATGGTGGTTTCAAACATTTTTTTTACTTTCCCTAGTAACTAGTAGCACATTGTCGGTTGACCAATATTTTTCGTAGGGGTGGTTCAACCACCAACCAGTAATGATCATTATCAACCACTATTACCATATACAATTAATCATTATTAACAACTATTAACCACTAGTTAAGCATGGGTTGAAACCACCAACCAGTAAATCATGCGATGGTTTCCTAACGATTCAACTTATGGATGTTCAGTGGGACTGAGGACCTGAAGCTGGCACAAAGAGAGCAACCAAAATATTGTGGTCCAAGAGTTATGGGGGTTTCTCAAGTCATACAAGGTGGGCCCCCAACCACTTATAAGTTGGGTTATAACCACAATAACGGGTAGTTACCCCTACTTAGATTAGTTATAAACCAACTTATAAGTGGTTGGGGGCCCACTTTGTAGGGAACCCAAAAAATCGGTTGGTGCATTGCTTCAAACAACCAATATAAAGGATGATCTGGGGGTGCCCCTATGACTTGATAAACACCGAAATGCTTGCTGACTTCTCTGGTGCTTCTTTGTAAGAAAATCAGAGCAGAAAACTACAACGTCCCGGCTCCTGGACTTTGGGTGCCCCAAATATTTACTTGATACTCATTAGTCTTTGGCAGAAGTGAATTGCTCAGCCATCTACTTGTGGTGTTCTCCCATATCCCTTTGTTTAGGGACTTGTTGGGACTTGGGACACATAGTTTGTTGGCATCATCCTAGTGGATGGTCGGTGACGCCTGCGGATCACCCCAAAGATGGGGATCAGTCACGGACATGAATTGCTGGTTGATGGTTGCCCCTTGCGCCCTGGGAGATGAGAGCCTGAGCATCAGAAACTCAAAAGATGTGCAGCACTCATACTGACAGGGTGCGCAAGCAGCATACATTTTGAAGGGAGATTCACTCACCTGAATGGTGACGCTTTGTAGTTGTGTGGAGCTGGCAATTGGGTCGGGCTCATTCCCCCAGCGGGTGCACTGGGCTTTGGGCTTGAAATGCTTATGGTCAATGCCGGCGGATCTTCATCATGACCTCCGTCATCCATTAATTACCAGCTTCTTGCAGCTTGTAGTTGGGAGTTCCAGCATGGCATGACCAGTCACTTAAGTAGCTCATTGTCCACGATCAACTACAACCACTCAAGGTCAATGGGTTGAACCATTTGATCGACTACCAACGCTCAACTTCAACCCTTTGATCAACCACTTGATCAACCAATAGTGTGCTCTTCTGCACTCAGGCGCAAATCGGAATCACACCAACAATTGATATTCTCCAGCAATGGTCTCTAGCAAGTTTGATCAAGAAACACTGCTAACACTCGCAGGATGGCTTATACCCACTAACTTAGGTTTTTGTTGTGTTTTTGGGATATGATTGATTTACCATATAACCACTAAAAATATATATTTTTAGCAAGGGATCTAGTTCAGCCACCAAGCTCGACAGTTGAATAATTCTTCATCAGTTGCACTGCTTACACTGCAACGGTGGAACCAGCATGTTAGCAGTGCAACTGATCAAGTGCAAGACCCCCCCCTCATCACCACTTGGCAACGTCCGCAAGTCTGATTCACCACCGCAGCATTCGGAAAGACAGGGGCACTTCTTTTGTAAGGGAAAGCAACGAACCAAGAGTCCTCAAATGTTGATGGATGTTGACTATTCTGGGAGTTCCGGCCACAAAAGATCACAAAACCAATACTTTTCCAGCCAGAAAACTGTTCTCATTGTGGGAGACTTGGGGTATAGCATCGGCCACATACACCCGGGATTGTCGCGGCTGCTGGGCCGCCTCGTCACCCCCAGGGATTTTCGGGGCCGTTTGCCAGGGGGTGATGGTCATGCTGGACAAGCTCTTTAGCCAATTTGATGACGTCATTGCAGCACGGCTGCATCAAGGCATTGAACCAGGGGGTAGCAACAGGCTTTGCAGGTACACCATGGTCGTGCGGCTGGATATCCAAGTTGCGAGGCCATCCACAGGAATTCGCTGTAGCCAGTATAGCGATATAGTCCCCAGACTATTTGGTGAATAATGGAACCCCATGCGAGTGTCCACAATGGCATGTGCTCTTGACTTGTTTGATCCTTCGCTGGTCAACATCTAGCAACGAGCTGGGGCGGGACAAGCCCCCGCCAACGGGAACACCCCAGCGATAACAAGGGAAGGATAGCACGCTTGTTTCATTGATGAATCAGGTCAATGGACGGCTGAGAGTCAACCAAGATCCGTGATGGTAGTGGTCAGACTGGCCAGCTGGAAGCCATTGATTCAGCTGGTTTCCAACTTACAAAACTTGGTGATTCTCAGGTGGCCATACCACACGGTGCAGCTGGTATCACCGGCGTGCGCCTGGAATGCTGGCTGTGGATAAGCCGCCTCGAACCATAAACAGCTTGCGATTTGCCATCAAATATTTTGGGGGTCTTGAAGATTGGGAGTTGTGAATATGAGAATCTCCCGACCTTCCAGCATAAATAGATTCATATCTATATACTTATACATTGATAGATAATTGTATGTATGTGTGTGATATGGTGCAACGGAGCCACCGTAGGGCGGTGGGGGAACCATATCATTGGGAACGCCAGACCTGTGGAATGACGTTTCAGGATGGGTTCCATCCTGGCTGAAGGGTGGTAGACCTTCATGCTAGCCTCATGGAAGAAACCTGGAAACCCGGACAGTGCTTGGCTTTCTCTTGTATGAAAAAAGTTTCACCAACGTTCCAATTGTTGAGTGGAAAGCACGCATGCTTTGCCAAGCAGAAGCCGTTCAGCTGTGGATAGGTATGAGGTCCTCGACTCTGTGAGTAGCTCCACAGCTGTAGAACTTTTGTAGCAGTAGAAGCAGTAGCGGTACAACTGTTGTTGTCGACCAGATTGGTGATCCCTTGATGCTTGGTTCATATTGTCGCCCCCATTTCCAGCTCACACATCATCAATCATTGGCGCTTACTAACATTGATTTGTTCATGGTTTTCTGATCATTGACCCAGCTATGCACTAGTTCCATGATTAACATTTCCAGCTTATTAATCATTGACCCAGATACTTCCATGATTGTAACTAGCTATCAATGGCAACTTCTACGGTGGATGTAGGTTCCACACGACTCAGCCGCGGGGCCCCAGTGGTTGTTTGGTACAGTGATCACTGCGTGCCCAGGCGCTGTTTGAGCCCATGGCATTCAAGGCGCTTGATATGATCGGCTTGGTGATCTTGTGCTGGTTGCTATATGATTCAAGGCTTGATATGATCTTGATATGATTCAAGGCTTGATATGATTTATCTTAGACTGGTTGGTTGTTTGGTTGTTTGGCCGTTTTGGCTGTTCGCGGCTGTTTGCTTGCTTGGTTGGTTCGTTGTTTGATTGGTCGGTTGTTTCCTCAGAGCTAATGTTGGAACCAATAAACCAATTGACAAAACCGCTGGAAACTCCGGTTGTGTATCGGTCCAGCTTTGCTGGGCCCCAGTTCCTCTGCTCATTAGCAAATCCAGCGAAACTGCAACAGGTGCTGTTTAACGTGTGGGTAGTTGGCAGCAATTACCCCTGATTGATGCGGTTGTTTGGCGGAACATTGGCGGCTTGTTGGAAGTCAGACGAGAGAAAGGCAGGATCAATCATCCTCAAACTCTGAATCATGATATCATGCTCGTGAAATCATCAACATTGTGAAAGTCATGATTCCACCAACCAATATTATGGTTTCACAAAATGGGGAACCCCCAAGTCATTTAGTTTACTAATCTTTCTTGTAATAAACCAAGTGTGATGGGGATAATAAGTACCCCTATTTTAAGAAACCTCCATATGACCATCATCAGGAAAAAGCAACACTGACATCATCATCCACAAGCTTTGCGTGAGCGAAATCAACAACCCGGAATCGATCGCGACCATGGCTTTTGGGGACTATGTCTTCAACACGGGAAAGGATGTTATGACAGTAGTGAGACCAGGTGTTTTAACCCCTCACCCCGGCAATCAAAGATTCAGATGGTCTATGCGATGGGGATGGACCAAGCCACTAGTCAGAAGCATCCATGACAGCCACACTAGGAGTGAATTCCAACAGTTCCACTGGTAAGGATCTAGATCTTTTGATGTGGGGCGGCTCCAATGATGCAGCAACGGTTGTTGAGATATGCGCAGAGTACTGTACCAATCGTCCCGCGCATTGCAGCCATCTCCCATGGTTGCTGTGCTTATAATATCATGGTTACCCTCTGGCTGAAAAGCACAATTTTCATGGCTAGCACCACTATAAATAGGGTTTTCTACTTCCAGGTTAGTTTACCAGAGGGTACTATCATGGCTAGATGATTTCATCGTCAGACAATTGTCCATATGGCTGTTTCTCAAAATAGGGGTACCCCCAAATCATCTAGCTACTAAGCAAATAAACCAAACATCTTTGGGGTTCCCTATCATAAGAAGCACCCATATCCCTCAATCAGATGATGATTTTCCGAGTCATCACTCACCGTTCCCATGGCTGCCAGAGGTCATGAAAGTCATCCATAGTGATCAGCAGATCACAGGGTGGGGAGTGAGGAGTTGGTGATTCGATTCGCCATTGAAGCACGGTTAAGTGTAGTGAATAGTGGTTCATAATGGTTAATAACCAACTGCATTCAGTATGAATAAACGCATAGTGAATCGTTATTCCAATTTAATTGTGAATAGTGAGCAACGATAATAAGTTGGTTACAATAAACCATTGAACAAACCGGTGACGTGTAACCAACTTAGTATCATTCTTAATTAATCACTCTGAAAACTATGGCTGGTTTATTGTTAATTAAAAAGGGTGTTTCTCAAAATAGGGGGAGCCCCAAAACATGGTTGCACTATTACCATCAATGACCGGGGACCCCCATGGCTCGAGAAACCACCTAAAATAGTAGATCTATCTGGGTATGACTCAAAATTATGACCCACCAATATGGCCATTTATGATATGAAATCAACCAACGGCTTTTGGGGTACCCATGACCCACAACCATGGCCCGCAGCTCGCAGGTGGAAACCGTGGGTGATGCGTACATGGTGGCATTTGGTTTGACTCCAGAAGTCCGTGACGATGAAGACCCCTCCCTCATCGTGCCTTGGCTGTCGCACAAAGTGCGGTTGCTGGATGAAGGCAGGTTTTTATACTCCTTAACAAGGAGTGATAGGCTTAATTAATAATGGTGGGCTTCATGACTAAAGTCGTTCATTTGGGTAAGGGTTAGTTGATGACGGTTTGATAATGATTGACTCAATTTTCAAAGAGTGGTTTTAGTGATTGACCAAAGGTGAACGATCATTTTGCTTGATGGTAATACTGGACTAGATACTGGGGTATCCTTTCTTCTAGCATGAGCACATGTCAAAATGTATGAAACATTCATGATACTCCCTGAACGCATGGTTCCATACATAAAGAGATCTATACATTAGCAGAGGTGAATACCCCTGGTCGGCCATTGGCAATGAAGGACTGTGACAGATGCGAGTGGTACACCCATTTGAACCACGCAACGACCCCTAGTTCAACCGTACCTGCTGACTTATCTCCAAGATCTGTTCGGCATCGAAGGATAATGGGGAGGGATCAACCACTCCCACTGAGGTTATCAGTTTCATCGGGGTATATCAGGGTTTCTCAAGCCATGGTGGTACCCCAGACAGTGAGAGGATCTGCAGATGTGAAGGCGTGAAGATGTAGATGTGCAGATGTGAGAGTGTGAAGATTTAGATCTGCAGATGTGAAGATGTGGATCTGCAGATGTGCGGATGTGAAGAGGTAGATCTGCAGATGTATTGCGCCGGCTGTTTTCTTACCAAAAACCTTTTGCAGGCGCTCTCGGGATGATTTGGGGACCCCCCGGACCCAATCTGAGAAGCCACCATGTCGGCTGGATGGCTTATACCCACTAACTTAGGTTTTTAGTGTTTTTGGGATATGATTGATTTACCATATAATAACCACTAAAAATATATTTTTAGCAAGGGTGTCGGGATCGCTCCCATGATTAAGTGATCAACCACTCAAGTTCATCGGTGAATCAACGATGCCAAGGCCATGACCGCCTTACGCGTCGCGGCCAATTTGATTCATGCGGTCCAGAAAGTGAATGAGACTCGGCGTGGCCTTGGCGATGCCATGGCAGGGCATCCTTGGCAGCGGTCGCGATGCTGTTGGTTGACCAGCTAACAACTAGCGTTGGTACTGGGGACCCGGATTTCCAAACAGGAAGGTGATTTGTTGGTGTCTAAGATAACGAAGTACCAGTTGTTGTAGAGGAAAGAATTAGGGTAACGAGGAAGGTAGACATAATTGACAGAATTAGACATGAATATAGTTGAATGATGTTCAATTGCGAATCGAATCCCCAACTTGTAAGTTGTAAGGTTTGGGGGTCTCACCTTGTAGACATGCTGGCAGAAACATGCAGAAACTACATCTACGCGGGTTGTAAAACCCAACACATGTGGACAGGGCAACTTGTGGTCTGGCCACCACCAGCAGCTGAATCCTCAAGGAGTGCCAGTATGGCGAAGCTACCAACTAGAACCAGCAACCAATGCCGTAGGAAGTTCAGCCCGATCCTTGGTCGAACACGCTACACACGTAGTATCCCTCGCCGGCAGTTCGTTATTTTGGGATTCAAACAACCAGCAGTTGATCTAGGAAAATGGCTTCAAGGTGGGGCCCCAGAAGTCATAAATTGGGTTAGTTCAACCCTTGGAGCTGGTAGAATTCACCCTAGTTAGGTCAGTTAAAAACCAACAGCTCAAAGTGGTGGCCCACCTTCAAGGATAGCAATAATCATTGGTTGGATTCATTGCAGGTCAGTTCAACCCCATGTTCACGCGTAGAGATCTCACCCTAGTTGAGTCAAATCAACCAACAGCTCCAGCCATGGTTGGGGGCCCCACCTGGTTTTGCGCGCAGATGTCCAGAATCAATAGCTGGTTGGTGGTTTTAAACATCTATTCTTTTCCCTATTACTGACAAATGGTTGGTTGACTTGCGCATGCTTTTCATGGGGGTGGTGAGCACCACCAACCAGCTTGTATTGATAATTATCAACCATGATTAACCATATATAATCATTATCAACCACTATTACCATATATAATCATGATTAACCAGTATTACCATGTATAATCATGATTAATTAACCACTATTACCATATATAATCATTATTAACCACTATTACTATAAATAACCATGATTAACCACTATTAACCACTATTAACCACCAGTTAAGCATGGGTGGTTCAACCATCAACCACCAGCTGGGTCGTTGGACCAAGGACAATATTCAGATACGAATTGGACTTCACCTGGGCGATCTCATGCCCCTTGGTACGAGATCCGTGGGCTCCCAAGGCCCAGCCGGGCGGGCCGTTGAAGGCCGGAGGTCATAGGGCCGTTGTTGATCCGGCCGTTGCCGTTGATACGGCCGACACCCCCTCCACCGTATCGACACGTCAGTATCCTTGAGTTGCACATGATCTCACATCCATAGGCAGGTAGGTAGATGGATAGATGGATAGCCGGCTCCGAACTGCTTGAGCCAAGCTGATCAACGTGCGTTTTCGGGCCAAGAAGACTTCCCGGCGTTTTTGTTCGCTAGCAAACAGAAAAGGCTTCCCTTGTGTACTTCCTTGCCAATTACAAGGGGAACCTGTACATTTCTTTTTTTTTCGGTTACCCTAATTATATATTGTTGCTTTTTCCCGCAAAAAACGAAGTGGTGAATCAGTTCCCAACCATCAGAAGCCATCACAGCGGTCACAAGCCATCATTAGCTATCATGAGGCACTTGACAAAGCATCATCAGTCATCATAGACCAACGTTGTTAGATCCCGTTATGCATTGAGCTAGAGAGCAACGTCATTGGTGATGAACACGAGGGCTTCCATAGTCACAAACAATGATCCGCACTGATCAATGATGGAAAAGAGCGGCTATGCTTAAAGATGAATGATAGTTCATATTCATTGAGCACTAGTTGTCATCAATCAATATGGACTATCATTCATGCTGTTTAATGGTGGGGTCCCAATTGTCAGGGTCATGGTTACGATGGCCAATCTGCGTCCATGCATGCGACATGCTGATGACGTAAACATCAGATGTTGCATCCGCAAGGGGGTGCCCATGAAGGCCCATGACAGGCCTCGCAATGATAGCTTTTGATGGTTGGTTTTCCGTACGTTGTCAGTTGAATTTTTTTGCATTTTAGGACTCATGGACCTCCCAACAGACCCCATCATTGTTGGTTCCTGTGGTCGCTAACCGTGCTCCATTGATATGAACCATTCGTGAATCAGAACCAAGCATCATTATGCATTGATGATTTGTTCCTACACATTATAATCAATGGTCTAACCAGCAGTTGTAACGGTAAATATTAATTACTTCATTGATTACATCGATGTTTCTGATTTGTTACTACACATTCAATCTGGCTGGTGGTTTGATTGACATGGCTTTTGAATTTTCCCACACGTAATCCTTAACAAATGGTTGGTTGACAAGCACATTTTTCATTGGGGTGGTGAGCACCACCAACCGGTAAATTATCAATGGTCACCGGCTTGTGTCGTTCCCTCTGAAGAGTCACCAGTGCCTGGTGTCATCATGAAACAGCCATGGGTTTTGATGGTGATTCAGCCAGGGCTTGCCACAGCAATTGAGAATCAATTGTTGGTTGGTATGGGTCATGAGGTGGTTTCTCAAAATAGGGAATGGTGGGTTTATTGCAAAAAATGGTGAATCAACAGGATGATATCTGGGGGTACCCCTACTTTGCACCATCACCATCACCAAAAATGGATCGTTGATGTGCACCTGCAACAGCTGGACAAGTGACTGCTCATAGCAATGGGAACAGCCTGGGGTCCTGGACCCTCAGCAATGAGACCAATCAATGCCTGTAGTTCTGGCCATCATTCATCATTCATCATCATCATCATCATCATCATCATCATCATCAGCAGCATCAGCATCATCATCAGCATCATCATCAGCATCATCATCATCATCATCATCATCATCATCATCATCATGATCATCATCATCATGATCATCATCATCATGATCATCATCATCATCATTATCATTATCATCATCATCATCATCATCATCATCATCATCATCATTTTCATTATCATTTTCATCTTGCATCATCATCTTCCATCATCCATCATCCATCATCCATCATCAATCATCCATCATCAATCATCAATCATCAATCATCCATCATCAATCATCAACCATCAATCATCAGTCATCATCATCAATCATCCATCACCATTACAATCATCGTCAATCACCATTGCAGAGCATCGTCAATCACCAACAACCGTTGCCAACCACCATTATCAATAACCATCATGTATCATTCGCAGTATCCCAACTCCTGTATACTAACAATTGCTAGCCATCGATTCAACCACTCTCAATCATAATTAGCCATCAATTGAATCATCAATTGAACCATCAATTGAACCATCAATTAAACCAACAATTGAACCATCAATTGAACCATCAATCGAACCATTATTAGCCATCAATTCAACCATCGATTCAAACAGTAATTGAACCATCGTTAGCCACCAAGTGAACGATGAATGTTGATGTTTCTCAATGGTCAATAAACTGGATGATCGGGGTTACCCCTCGAAACCATTCAATTGAACCATTGAACCATCAATTCAACCATGGAACCCCCAAATTTGAGCATCAAATACTCATCAATTCAGTAGCATGAATTGAGAAACCATTCAATCACAAATTCAACATGAACCATTCAGTAGCTTGAATTATTCAACCATCATTAATGGTTCATGTTGGATGATCTGAAAACATCAATCTAAGCATCAAATGTCCATCATGAAGCTCCCTGCAAGGCGTGGACTGCGCCACGAGCGTCGCCCGAGGTCTGGTATTATGGGCAAGCGCGCCCCGCTCCGCTACAGTCTGGTCGGCGACACCGTGAACACGGCGCACCGTTGAAATCGGCTGGGAAAGGGGCAGTTTTGGTCATTGTCAACCTTGGTTGAGACGTGAATTGATGGCTGTTTAGATGGTTAGTCCATGGTGAATTGATGGTTAGCAGTTGATAGTGCCATATATTGGTTGCTACTTGGCAGTGGGTCAAGACCCAGTACCCCTGGTTCCCCTACTATTAACCATTGTTTTCCTTATTATTGCTTGGTAAATCCTCCATTCATTAGTTGGTTGGTGAACTGCTTGACCCAGCTCGCCATATTGGTTGCTACTTCTTGATGATAGCTTGGTGGCGGTCTATGCGGCGTGACTCCGCAGCGGACTACGTGGTTTCCAGGTCCCCGCTGAGTTTTCTGCCGGCCCGAGCCCGGGCTGTCACCGTTTTTTTTCGGAGGCCCTCGCGATGGATTTCGCACGAATTTGGGTCATCCGAAGGGTTCATATTATTGAATGGATCATCGTCAATAATGAGATGCCTGGGTATAGTGAGTTTACCACTACCAATGGCAGAAACCCAACAAATCTAGGTAAAATTGGAAAGTTAATGAGATGCAAAAAGTTGAGGGTTGACAAATGAGAGGGGTCATTGACAGTTCTAGTTCATTTTCACGCTGACTACGTGCTAATTTTGCTTCACAGAATTCTTTCAGCGGATTCTTCATTGACAACTGACTGACAGCTGATCATCAACCATCATCTAAGCTGCTAAATTCATCTGGCACCCCCAATATGCCATTTATGATTTATAATGACATTTGTTATAAACCAATACCAATGGTTTTTGAGGTATCCAATTTTGACCCACAACCATCTACTTTCACAGTTTTCTTTGACGAAGAACGAATCACAGCAGATAATCTGATAACAAAATGCTGAAAAAGTGGTCTGTTGGCTAACCATCACTACCTACATGTTTGTTGTTTAATCATCATTAACAGAGCATTATATGACAAACCACTCATCATGACTAGCCATCATAACCCATTTGGTCAACCAACCGAGCATCGTTGTTATATTCCTACTGTTGGTGTTATCCAGTTGTTGGTTTTTCAATGGTCGCTAACTACCATTAATCGTATCATCAAGCATCGATTCACCATCATTAATACTATTTCATGCTCATCAACCATCATTACCCATTATTCACCATAGAATATTTCATGGTTTCCCCCAGTATTCACCACTATAAACCATCATACAACCTATCATTGACCACCTATCAATCGACCACCATGAACCACATTTACCATTAACCACCCTTGTTAACACCATCATTGACCATCAATTAAGCATCATTAACCACCATTTATCCACCATTTCAACCATCATACCACCATCATTGGCCACTGTCAGCCTTCAATTAAGCATCAATTTAACAACCCTTGGTGACACTACCATTAACCATCATTAAACCCATCATTAAACCATTATTTGCCTTAATGCAACTGGTCGCTTCAACATCGGAGACGACCCGTCGTCCCCATGACGTTGGATCCCCCGCGTGAGTCGAACTCACCACGCTACCGAGGCTAGTCGCATGGAGTCCCATGGTGTTGCAGGCGGGTGTGGCGTGGCAACTGATGGTGACTGGTCAATTGATGGTTTTCACCATAGTCAAGAATGGTGAATCATAGGTTCATTGTTGATTATAGATAATTATTGGGTAATCATAGGTTGATTGTTGGTTAATTGATGGTGAATCATAGGTTCATTCTTGATTAATCATAGATTAATTATTGGCTCATTGATGGTTAATTGATGGTTAATTATTGGTTAGTCAATGGTTTTATATTATAAGGATTACAAAGTATGAACAAGGGGAAATCATAGGGGATAATAAGCAACAATAATGGTTGAATGACTACTGGCAAATGAATGGTTAATTAGTGGTTAATTGATGGTGACTTGATGCTTACTGGTCGTAGATATGCATGCATTTGCAACCATCATGGAGTAGATAATGTCATTTGATGTTCAGGTTTTTCGATCACCAGCTGTGGGCATGGTCGAATGTGATATTCTACGTATTCCAGGATCACAATACACACACATGTGTATCTATTCTAATGCTACATGTGTTTATATATCGATTTTGAAATAGTATCTACACTTGCGATGTGCTGTAATTACAATATGGTTGTTTCTCACAATAGGGGTACCCCCCAATCATCCAATTTCTGGTAATTTACAGTAATAAACCAGCCATTTTTGGGGCCCCCTATTTTAAGAAACCCCCATATGAAAATGCAAATGCTCGTGTGTTTGTGCTGTGTTGGTCACCCTCAAGCTCCGTGGTACTCAGATTCAACATGACTGCTGGGACATGGGTGCTGCTCAGTCCCAATCACTGGTTGGTTGATATCACCAGTAGCGAAGTAGGGATTTTTTACCGTAGATATCAGAGTGGAAACTACGCTAGGATTGCAGCTGAAACATGTTTTTTTTGGTGGATCAGAGATGTTCACACATACCCCCATGATATCCATAAGAGATTTCCATCTCAACTGGCCTGTTGACCTGGGATTCATTTCGGCTTCACCGAAGCCTGGGGCTTGAACCGTCGTCAGTGCGCGGTCAGGTAAAATTCACGTGTCAGACAGCTTCAAAGAAGCATGCGATCCCTGCAACGCTCTTGGGCACATCATGTTTCGACCCTGTGGCAAGAGGACGGCCGGTGGAGGGACAGGTGGAGCGACAGGGTGAAAGCCATGGCCTTGTTGGCAAAGAATGGTTAGTGGTGAAATAAGATGGATAACTATGGCCTAACCCATGGTTAACTACTTGGTGGCCTAACAAGTGGTTAACTACTTGGATCTACCTGGAACTACTTGGTGGTTTGATTGTCATGTTTTATTTTCCCCGATATTTGGGAGGGTTGGTTGATTGACTAATATGATTGCTGGTAGCTCCACGGAAGGTGGAGCGCTGCTAGGGAGAGACCCTGCGCAGCTGCCAGTGAATGATTGACTAATATGTTTGAGACGCCTTATAGTTAACCATCAACCCATAAGGCATGTTGATCGGGATAGCCGCCTACAATCATGGGGAATGTTGCTTCAGTATGGTTGACGAACCACGAATTGGACAACAGCCCTTAAAGGGGATGATCATGATCATTATGAATGCTCATGGGATGGTCAAAGCCAGCAATCGTGGGAATGTGACGCTTAATCATGGAAATGATAGTTGCGGATGATTAAGGATTGATAATAATGGTTGACAAGAGATAATTAATGGTTAATACTTGGTCATATCATGTTATATCAGTTATATCTATATGATTTACCAATTGATGCTGAATCACGGTCAATCATGATTGATCCGGTTGGTGCACACATGTGCTACTGCCCTGCAATTGATGGTCAGTATCCCTGAAGAGCCATTTACAGTAACTACTACTTACCATCGACCGCCATGGCTACTTAAAGGACCACGTCAATATGAACCCTTATAGCCCTTTTTGTCCATGAAAGAAAGATGATGATGGGGAATTGATGCTCAACTGATGAATGTCTGGTGATTTCTTGGGATGCGCAAGTTGGGTGTTTCAACATCTGGCTGCTGACCATCGTGCAGAGGTGCGCTTAGGCTAAGCCGAGAAAACCTGAGCACTTGGGACAGCCATGGCCATGGGTCAATGTTAACCAAGAAGAAGGGTGGAATACTGGATGGCTTATACCCACTAACTTAGGTTTTTAGTGTTTTTGGGATATGATTGATTGACCATATAACCACTAAAAATATATTTTTAGCAAGGGATCTATAAGCCACCAAGAATAGTAGTGGGAAAGCAAGGGTGAATCCTAGGGGAACCAGGGCTACAGGGTGAACTGACCCACTGCCACATCAGGAACCTGGGCCAGGAACGGATATTGATGGTAGTACCTTTCACCGTAGGTGATACTGAGCTCACGCCGTCACCGGGTGAAGAGCTGGGTCATCGCTGGGTGTCCCAAGTCACCGTCCTGAAGTTACCGTGTCCGGAGTCACCATGTCAGGTCACCCTGGAGTGACGCAGCCATCCCGGAGTCACCAAGCTATCATTTTTGAAGCCTGGGGGAATTGTGCACCATACGCTGCCTGGACCAAAAGAATCAGTTTATGGGGGGATCGTGGCTGAATATCATCACGAAGAGTAGGATGAGTAGATTCTCCCACGCCCAGCACCACTGTTTGCAACTTGGAACCTCGACCAGGTCAATGTTGAGGAGATTGAAGCACTCTTGATCATGACACACCTGTGACTAGAGCATTCTCGATTCATTATTTTGTTTGCATTAATTTAAAAAACAACTTAGCAGAATGATAGAACAGAAGAGCATGTTTATCAGATTTCATATTCGTTAAAGTATGTTTAAGATCATTTTGGCTTAAAACATGATTTTCCATACGATTTCTCAAGCATCACTACGCGTCAGTACCCCTTAAATCAGTCTAACTTGGGGCATGCGGCCTAGAAATTTCGAGCCTCCAGGAAGATCAAAGGAAAAGGAGAGTGGCTTGCACCGCACTTGAGACCGCGAGACTGGTGGGATACAGTCTGATAATTGGAGTCAATCTTTATGGTTGGCCATGAATGCTAACTGGTGGTTATATTGATTAGTATGGTTATATACCCTCATGATTAGCTGTCGATCAGTTTATCGCAGCGGCTGATCAGCATTTGTTTCTTTTTCAAACTTGATCTGAATGCTTTTGATCGGCATGAGAGTCAGAAACTCGTGGATTTAAGACGTTTGAGTTGCATGTTCATCGATTTATTGGTGATCATTGGTGGCGCAAGTAGAAACTCAGAGATGGATCATGACCACTAATGATCTGCAATCGAGTGGAAATAAGCAGCAACAGCAGGATACAACAGGCAGGTCGGTTGGTTGAGTGGTTTGTGATTTGTTTGATTAGAAGGTTGGTGGAATAATTCTTCAGTCATGAGTCTTTATTCGGGAAACTCACCCCCTATCTTTGGTGGTGTGAATAATCATCATTCATTCATTGGGTTCCCCCCAGTTGTCATTTAGTCTACCCTTTATAGTAACAAAACCAACCATGACTTTGAGGTCCCCAGTTCCTGGCAAAAATCAGAACCCCCTGTGTCTGCATGCAAAAAAAATCCTGCTCGCGCGCTCGATCATGGGCTGGGCCGAGTGAGTAAATCGCTGTCATTTGCCTAGTAGTTACTATGGTTACGCTTAATAACGGGTAATGCTGGACTCTAAGTTGGTCAAGATTCGCCATTCATTGATAAGCCGTTGAATCATTTGCCACTAGTTTTGCCACAGCTGGTTTTGGTTATGAGTTGATTAACCATCACACTAGTTGATTTAACAAGCTGGTTCTATCCACCATTTGCATCCATTTGCCTAGTGGTTGCTCTAGTTACGTTCACCAACCTCGTGGAACGCAAAAACGGTCTGATGCTCACAGCAAGCCATGCATCGCGGGTCGCAGTAACCCTACCCCGGATGAAACCAGCCGGGGCGACACCAATCAAACATCAACCATCGCCGATCAACCAGCAGCTATATAGCCATTGGTCAACCAGTCATTCACCATACAACTAACCAACGCCTTTGACTTTGTTGTCAACGCTAGTCAAGGATAGGTAATGCTGGCTAATGGTTTCTGGGTAATGGTGTGTAACGGTGAGCGATGGTTCATGCTTATAATGATGGTTAATGATGCTTAAGAATCTTAAGAATGGCAATATAATGCTATACAAAGGTCACTGGTAATAGATTAGATTGCTAATTATGGTTGTCAAGGATGGCTAAAGATTATTAGTTTGTGATGGCGGTATTGATTCATGATGGTTCATGATACCGGTTCATGATAGTGAAAGACACTCACTTGATGATTGGTAGTTGTGGAGAAATATGGCCAACACTATTTAGAATTTTTGTGTGATGAAGGTGCTTTTGCAAGTTTCATTTCTATTCTGGAATCAGTTACGGGCCTAGCAGCAAAGCAAATCTTTCCAGCGGAAACCAATTTGTAAACAATTAGAGAACCTAGGTTACAATGAAAGCAAAGTTGGTTACACTCAGGTTAGCAACAGGAAAATAGGTAATCATGGCAATAAACACTAATTAGCCAATTTTCCTTTAGATTACCATTTATGGTTATTTGTACCGTCCAAGTAATAGACAATTGTTTATTGCCATTTTCATAAAGGAACAATAGGTAATCATGGCAATAAACAATGGAACGTGGCAAGTTCTAATTGCCATAATTGGTGTATACATCATATGCTATCTCATTCCACTGCCAAGTTGGCCCCAAAATTTTGTTTTGAACGGGATTAGTCGTCAGCATAGAGAAAGATGCCCCCAATCATTGTAGGGAACTGGGGGTTTCTTAAGGAGAACCCCCGAGTTATGGTTGGTTTATTACTTAAATGACTATTACTGGATGATTTGTAGGTACCCCTGTTTTGAGGAACCACCAAACAACCAAGGACTGCCAGCAAGCAAGGAATCAATCGACTGAATTGGTTAGTTGGTGGCTATAACTAAGTTATGAACGTTGGCTGAATATTTACTGACATATGAGCAATGACATACAGTATATTATCTATATATCAACCATAGATAAATATCGGGAATATAATGACCTATATTGACTATGTATCAACTGAATGAATCCTGGAGAACTGTTGGAACACCAGATGTTAAGCGTCGATAACAGGTTAAAAAGCCTGTATTTTTTTCTGATTCGCGACTAATTAATCTTCTGATGTAACATGATACCACATTGTGAAATTCGATTGAATTTAGCTGATCAAACTGTACGAACAGATTGATGGAAAGATCCGATCCCAAACAAGTGAAACATGGAAGGCTGCCACGATTTGATTCGGTGCGGGCTCCGATTTCCTCCAAACTTCTCTGGTTGCCAGTTCCAACCCTTTTTTGTTTTGCTAGTAATTATTAACAAATGGTTGGTTGACAAATATTTTTCTGGTTGTTGGTTTTGAACATTTTTTCTCTAGTCTTAACGAATGGTTGAGAGGAATTCCATCAACCATACTCTTGACACTGTATATTCTACCGTGACGCTGGGAATACTTAAGAAGCAGCCGTCCTGATGTGAACGAATGGTTGGTTGGTTGGTTAACTAACATTCTTCATATGGCTGTGGGTCAAAACCCTGTACCCCTGGTTCCCCCACTATTAACCATTGTTTTCCCTAGACTTTTGTTGCTTCTTATCCCTCATGATTGGTTGGTTAATATTGACCCAGTTCGCCATATATAGTTGATATATATCCCGCTATATCCCGTACTATTGTTAGTTATCATCCCCCATCATTAACCATTAACCAGCTAAACAAAACCTAAACAAGCCTCTTTAGTTTCTTGTTGATGGTTACTAATGGTTGGTTGGTTGGTTGGTTGGTTGGTTGGTTGGTTGGTTGGTTGGTTGGTTAACCAAAAATTCTTCATATGGGTGTTTCCCCAAATAGGGGTACCCCCAACTCATCTAGTTAGTAAGCATTTTTAGTAACAAACCAACCATTTTTGGGCTCCCTATTTTGAGAAACCACCAGATGTTATTAGAAGTTATATGGTTGTGGGTCAGTTCACCCTGTACCCCTATCATTGACCATTAGCCAGCTATTAATTGGTTGGTTAAAGCCTCTTTAGTTTCTTCTTAATGGTTACTAATAGTTACTAATGGTTGGTTGGTTGGTTGGTTGGTTGGTTGGTTGGTTGGTTGGTTGGTTGGTTGGTGAACTAACATTTTTCATATAGCTGTTACTAAACAAGCCTCTTTAGTTTCATATACCATTAATCAGATATTAATTGGTTGGTTTAACCCTTTTAACTAACATTCTTCATACAAGGTGGGCCCCCTAAACGTTAGCTAACTTGGGTTATAGCTAGGGTAATTATCAATTATGGTGGATATAACTATAGTTAAATGGCTTATTAATCAACTTATGACGTTTGGGGGCACCACCTTGTAGGGGTTGATCATGGTTAGTTGATGGTGAATGGTTGATTTGGTTAGTGATGGAAGATATAACTAGTTTGTTGAATTTATAAAAACAGGGGGCACCCACCTTATAATGCCTTATAGTTAATAGTTACTAATAACATCAATGAGTTAATAGTTAAACATGGTTACTTCTACTACTAGTAACTATTGTTATTGGTTACTAATGTCATTCGAAGTTCACCGTTGAAGCCACCAGCCGCCGTGAAAACCACAGGATGCATACCTTCCTCGTGGATCCAGAAGAGGCGCGTGGCGGCGACGGCCGGATGGCGCTGTCCGGATGGCGGCCCTGGCCCCCAGCTGGGGCCCCGAAGCACTTGGGTTAGTTGGTTGATGACTAAGTTAAACTCGCTGGTGATTCTCAGGGAGCCAAGGAGCCAGGGGCATCCCGTTCAATCCCTTTAAAGGGGGAGCGATTTAGAGCTACAGGGAGTGGTGAAACCAGATGGTAGTAAATATATGGAGTTCACTTGAAGCTTGGTTTATAACTTAACGAGGGTGATTTCTACCAGTTATAGGGGTTGATAAGCCTACTTGGAAGCAATCATGGTCACCCTATAGTGCTTCATGTGGTCATTACCAATCATGATTGGCCAGCAATCATGGTCATCCCAAGTTTTATGGAGGGTCCCAAGAATGGTAATGGATGATTAGCAAGTTTTATGGTAATTGATGGTCATCCCAAGTTTTATGGAACAGTGGTTTTCTAGGTGATTATAATGGTTGATGATAGGGGACAATCACCAACAATAATGGTTGAACAACTACTAGTCAGGGATATTCACATCCCATTTTTTTTATTGATGGGACTTCACATGCTGCCGGTGCCCAGGGCGCCATGACGTTTCACCAAGGTTCCAAACCGATGACCGATGACCGTGGACCCATCCCGGGCGTTGCCAACTCATCAGCCACCAGGGCGCAGTGATTCACTGCAGCAACCAGGACCAACCTGGCTATGGGTCAAGCAGTTAACCAACCAACTAATGGAGGATAATAACCAACAATTTCATAGGGAAAACAATGAAAACAATGGTTAATGACAGGGGAACCAGGGGTACGGGGTTTTGACCCACAACCACCTAAGAAAACAAGCTGAGCACAAAACCGCCAGTGACCATTCACCATCTTAATCGCATTCATATGCATTCATTAGCCATCATGAATGCATTCATGAACATCAACATTCACTAGAATTGATACCTTCGAGAAAGATTATCAACCATTGTCAAGACCCACAAGTTGAGACCCACCATATATCTCCTATTCTTGTTGCTTGTTGTCACCTGTAATCAACCAGGAACGATTGATCGTCAATTATCTGCCGTTACTAACGATAATAAGGGTCACTCACCTACCATATAGATGTGGCTGTGGGTCGAAACCCTGTACCCCTTGTTCCCCTATCATTAACCATTGTTTTCCCTATGAAATTGGTGGTTACTATCCCCCATTATTGGTTGGTTAATATTGACCCATAGCCATGTATGTTGACTCCAGAGTCGACTCTCAAACAAGGTGCTGTCAGTGACAGCACCATCTTCATCAAGCCTTCCTCCTCACGACGCGATACCCTCACCATCATCCACCATCCAAATGAATCGTAGAAACCATCCTCAACCAATTTCGGCTTTCTCAACTCATTGGGAACCCCAAAGCTATGGCAGCCATGGTTGGTTTACTACTATACTGTAATTACTATTACTACTGGATGATTTGGGGGTTGCCCTCCATTTTGAGAGACCATCTGTAGTCATCTCTCAACTCAACTTGTGCCTCCCGAAAAGCATGGAGCTGTTGCTGCCATGCCATGCCGGGGACAGGTGCTTCATGTTCGAAACGTGTCTTCAAGCCTCTTCCTGGATCCCATCAAAGAACTCCTGCGAGGCCGTTTGGGAGTAGCCGCAGGCTGTGGCCAGAGATGGATCCGTTGCACGCACTTATTGGTTGAGCCCATGGTGCAATGAACATGTGTGGTGCCAGGCTGCTCAAGAAGAATCCAATTGTTTCACCATTGACACGAAAATAGGTCAAGTAGGTTAGACAAAGAGGTCATTGAAGCAACATATTTTCAGCTTCATCAAATGAAAAAGGTCAGAGAAGCAACAACAATTAATTACACAGAATTACACGATATCAAGTCATCACTTTGCCAATGATGTTATTCCTAGTGATTCGGATCCCCTCGGATCAGCCATGGAATTTTCGACCTCGCATTCTCAGATGGTAGTGACCGTACAGTCACCCGCCAAAGCTAGTTGGTCATTTCCCTATATAGAGTTGTTTCATATTATGTAAACTCGTGTAAACTATGGATTAATAAAGTCCTGGTTGATAAATGGGGAGTATCCCCCAAGTTCGCCAACTGGTGAAAATGATTAACCCCCCAATTGATCAACCTGTGGAATTTATGAATCTGGGGTTATCATTACGGTTACGGACGTAGATGGCCCTACCCATTCTGCTGAGCTACGCTCTGCTGCCCCGAAAAGCCGCTGCCAACCAGGGGCAGTTGAGAGTCGGTCGGGGCTCTCAACTCTAGCAGTGGTGAGTTGGAACTCACCTCGATGGAGAAATGGCGGTTAAGGATAGGATGGTTTGATTATAGTGGTTAATGATAGGGGAAACCATGGCATTCTCTATGGTTAAAAATGGTTGATGAATGGTGGGTTAATGGTTGTTAATGATTGGCTATGAGTCAACATTCACCAACAGTAATGGGGACTAATAGCCAGCAGTTAGCGGGGAATCGTTCTTGATGGGACACCAGCAATAGTGCATGGATGTCCACGGTATATGTTTCTCAAGCCAGTGTGGGTTAGCCTCAGTTGTCATCCAAGTCACGCACCATTGAGAGAAAGAAACAAACCATTTTGGGCATCCCTATTTTGAGAAACCAGGATATAGATTGTGTATCGGTAGGATTGATGTTGTGTATATAGAGGTCTCTGAAAATAGCAAACTCATGGAATCGCCCAAATATGGTTGGTTTACTACTATGATCAAATGATTGATATTGGATGAGTTAGGGGTACCTCTATTTTAAGACTTGCTTACTTGGCTGCTACAAATATATGTACATACTACCTATGTACTATTAATACACTGCTGATACATGCAGCATGTACCAACCTATCTACCTACTTACTACCTGTACACTACCTGTATACTACATACATACTACTTATCTACCACCTGTTCATACTACATATGTATATGTATACATATATATTACCCATGTGTACTACTTTTCAATACTACCTATACCTGGACACTACTTACATACTAGTACCCTACTCACCCCACCACCCATCCCATTTAGATTGTATACTACAATACTACTTAAATATCAAAATGGACTAGTATAGCAAATTATATCAAATTAAATATCAAATATATGGTCCAGCGTTCCTTGCCCCCCCTCCCCCCCCCCAGGCATGGGTCATGGGTCCCCCCTCCCCCCC
>VSDK01028356.1:229922-268529 GCA_009767595.1 Symbiodinium kawagutii
AGAATGTGAACAGCAATGGGTCAATGATTCATGATGATAGTTTTATCGGCCTGGTGGTTTCAGGATGAGTTTTTGATTGTCAACCATACCTTAGGATGAGGCTTCTAATTGACTTGCACATTTTTTTGGGATGGGGCAACTAACAACAAAGCAGTTGGGTGGACGCTTAAGAGCACCGATCAGCAATGATTGCAGATGATTCTAAGGTCGTAAGTTGGGCGTCCGCTTTGTTGATAGACACGCAGCCATGACGCTTCAGAATGCCGACCTTTCACGACGGCATCAGCATGTGCATATTGCGGATCGCGTTTGCGAACAGCAGCACGTTTACTCAACTGGTCAAACGACCACAACTACGACTTCGGATTGGAGACTGCACCTGGTCAAAGTCCGATCTCTGATCCAATCCACCGCTACAGTCACGAGCAACTTGGGAATCTCATGGAATCTTTTCATTTTCGCAGGCACACAAAGTGATACAAGTTGGTCAAGATTCGCCATTTAACTATATGGCGGTTTCTCAAAAGTTTGGGTACGGTACATGGGTTCCCTATTCTAAGAAACCAGCGTGTGAATTGGCGGGCTGACATTCTTGCTGTCCAGTTTCTAAATTTGATCATCAAATAATTGTGGCCAGCTGTGCTAGAAGCCTCATGGTAAATGGTGGCGTGCAACAACAATCGCTGCGGCGTGAATTATTAGGGGCTTGGACACTTCCTTGGATTTTTTGTTCAGTAACCCGGTGTCGAAGTGATCATTTTTGCACGGAAGCAACTTTGATATGGGGATCGCGCCGCGCTTTGATCATTTGTGTATGGGATTTCATTTTGAGCAGTCCAAGGTGAACATTTCGCAGTTGCTTCGATATGACCCGTTTCACGAGAAGTGTTTGTTTGACAGCCATCCATCCATCCATCCATCCATCCATCCATCCATCCATCCATCCATCCATCCTTACATGCGCGCACATACGGCTGAGCTGGTCCTATGAAGAAGTGAAAAGAGGCGTGATGTTGTGCAGGGAAACAGGCTAAAGCTTAAACAACCTTTCGATCACAAAATCAATTTGTTCGGTATTCTTTGGCTATGGCAAAATCCTGTACCCCTCGCTCCCCCATCATGAACCATTGTTCAACCCATAGCCCTTCAACAAACAGTGATCGCAGGGGAATTCACTACTTGCAGCAGTACCATTTCTTTAAGTGGAAAGGGTGCGGTCTCCGCTCAGAACTCTTGCGTTGGCATCTTGCCCGCCTCCAGCCGCATTTGAGTGAGCACGGTCAATGGAACATGGACCTACGCCATGGTTGACAAGGATTAGCATGGGTTTTCGTCATGCTGAACTAACATTCGGAGAAACGGGGTACATCACAATGAACGCTGGCATGCGATGGCTGATTGCAGGACAGCCGCAGCAATGGCATCCAGAGTCAGCCAGCCAGTTGCACTTTGAGTAAACACAGTGTTATGTAGTGTTATAACATTTCAGTTTAGCGGATATAGTTGTGGGATGTTGTGGGTCAAAATTGGGTACCGCAAAAACCATTGGTTTATCTTGATTTCCTTTATTAACGGCCATTTTCGGGGTTCACAATGACCCATACCCATATCAAGTAGTGGATAGGGACTTGTTCTATACATGTTTACACGCCAACACTTGCACTCATTGGCTATGATCAAGATGGACATTCCCGATCCAGACATGGCGAATCAACAAAGAGTCCCCTCAAATAAATATGCGCACATACATATGGTGGTTTTTCAATATCTATTACCATAAGTAATCAATGAACTGGATGATTTGGGGGGTCCCCTATTTTGAGAAACACCCATTTGCATATTTATAAGATTTGTAGGTGCACATCTTAATTTATAGACCAATGTAATGATGTTATCAATCAATCAATACATAAATCTATCAATCAATCTATTTTTCTTTCTATCTAGACATGTGTCCCATGTTGTAGATGTGCTTTTTCATTGCAGCGGGTGGGCGGATTTTCCATTCATAGAATCGATTGAGTCCTTGTTTGCGTATGGATCCCATTGCAGCTGTTGTGCTACCAATCACCTTTTTTAACCACAAGTAAACCTTATCGACCATGACCCACAAACTGCTGTTGCTGTTGTTGTTGTTGTTGTTGCTGTTGTTGTTGTTGTTGTTGTTGCTGCTGTTGTTGTTGTTGTTGTTGGTCTTGTTGCTGGTGTTGGTGTTGTTGGAAGCGTCTTCAATTTTAAATGGTCTTATCTTTAGAAATAGGGATTTCAGCTTCCAGGCACTGTTGATGGCTGTTGATGGCTGTTGTTGTCGTCGTTGTTGACGTTGTCGTTCGTGCTGGTGCTGGTTGCGGTTGCTGTTGGGATGTTCAGCTGGTCACCTTATAACATCTGAGAGCACGGTGTCCCCAAGTCCAGCAAGGGGAGATCTGTATGGTGGTTTTTTGAAATAGAGGTCCCCTAAATCACCCAAAGTTCATCAATATTAATACAATCAAATCATAGCGGCAAACACTCAACACATGGGTGTTTCTTAAAATATCGAACCCCCAAAAACGGTTGGTTTGATTTTCAAATTACTAATACTGGACACTGGATGAATTGGGACACCCATGCGTTGACAAACCAGCACCAATTTGACGATACTCGCGCCGCTCCTGATAGCACGTGGTGGGTAATGTGGATTTTCCAGAAATTGGCTTTTTCGTTTTCCAAAATGTGGAGGTGGGCTCGTTTAAACCATGGGATTACCTTTCAGCTATCTATCTACCCATCTGTGTGTCGATTTTTCAGAAGTACAGACCAGACACAATCGAAACTCTTGGCCAATCCCTATTATGATTGACATCCTTGACTGACTCAGAATGGTCAATAAAGGATCCTGATTCAAGCAGTATCCAAACTCTTGAAAACTTGCGTATCATCATTGACTAATCTTTATTTTATCAGACCTTTTAAACATAAACAATGATAAGAAACATGAATAACCTGTTCTGTTTTTTTTTTATATTGATTGTATATTGATATGATGCATATTGCATAGGTCTATATATATGTATATAAACATGTATATGGTGTCCCATGAGCAAATGCAGTTGTGTATAAGTTATATAAATTAATTATGTGCAAAGTATATCAATAAGCAATAAGTCAATATATAGGTCAATACATAGGTCAATATATGGGTAAACATATACATACACATATACATATATGTACATATATATATATACATAGATAGATGTAGTGGTTTCTTAAAGCGGGGTATGCCAGGTTGTCATCCAATCTTAGTCATTCATAGTAATAAACCAAGCATTTGTGAGAAACAACCATCTCTCAAAAATAAAGCTATGTTTGTTGATCTCTACATGTGACAATCATATATCTCAAACACGATATAACCAATGGTTATCGCAACTTATAGGCCTTCATATCACCAATATATACCTGCTTACCCAAATAACCACCTTACAAATGCTTAATGATTAATACAATAAGTTCATCGTAAAATGACATCTTACTCTATGGTTAATACCATTAGGTAAACTGTAGTGCTACAAAACCATACCACTATAAAGTTATAAGCATTATATGAGGCTATGGGTCAATAGTGACCAACCATAATGGGGGACAATACCAACAATGATACTAGGAAAGCCGCGGTTAATGATGGGGAACCAGGGGTACAGGTTTTGACTCACAACCATATAGCCATCCGAAAAACATATATCTTATCTAATCTCACCGTTCACCAAGCAGGTCGGGTTCATTGCCACTGCTCACCAGCGGTCGCGACGTCGTCCCTCCCCCTGCAACCAGCAGCTGGGCGCGGTCGCGCGTGTTTCCTAAGCGCATCGTTCGCCGGTTCGGACCTGGTGGGACAGCCAAGGTGGTCAAGTCATGAGATTTTGCAAGGATTCATGGGGGTTATAAGTTATAACCATTGATTTATGGGGGTTCTATATATATATATATATACATATATATTTTTTTTTTCGGGGAAAACAAGCAACAGTCATAAGGGGGCCAGGCAGCCAGGCAGCCAGGCAGGCAGGCAGGCACACAGACACACAGACACGCAGACACACAGACACACAGACACACACACACACACAAACACACACGCATTTTATATACCATGTGCGAGACACGACATACATGCATGCTACAAATATCTATAGACATAACGTATATCAAACATATTGATACAAGATATCAGCACACTTGTTTGTGGTATGTGAATACACGCACGTCGGGGACATAATGCAGCATGTGCATGTAACATATATGGCTATGGGTCAAAACCCCATACCCCTGGTTCCCATATCATTGACCATTGTTTTCCTCGTTGTTGTTGGTCATTATCCCTAATTATTGGTTGGTTAATACTGACCCATGGCCATATATTATATGTTGGTAATGTCATGTATGTAGAGATTGGATGCTTTCCCAGAGTCCCGATTCGCAGGATTTGACCAAGGTTCTGATTTTTGTTGTAAGCTGATTGCCTCTCTATGAATTTGGGCCACCAGGAGCAGCGAATTTTCATTTGCATAGCTTCGATCGTGAAGAAATGTGGAGTTTGACTTCCAGAATTTGATAGGGGTTAATAGGTGGTTAGTAAGCTGGTTCATGATGGTTAATACTGGTTGACAAGCTGGTAAACTAATCCGGAGTTGAGAATTACCAGTTCTGATAGGTAGACCATTGATCTCTCGTGGATTTTTCACCTCCAGGCCAGTTTACTAGAGAGTAAATAAATGAGGGTCAATGATCGGGAACATCGGTCGATGATGCGTAGTCATAGTGCAACGTGCTCTAATGATTGTCAAGAATGCCGGGTAATTAGATAATAAATAGCAACGAGCATAGGACTAGTTAGCTTGGGACTACAGAGAGATTTGCCGCTTCGACGCCGAAAATTCACGGAAACTGAACCAGTGGAGGAGGATTGGGATGCATTTGATGGCAGACAAGCTCTGTATCACTGATAATGAACGAGAATTATCAAGCATGTTAGCTAAGTTGACGACTGGGCTAAGCAGCATTTTTTCAAATGGCAAACATAACTATATGGCCATGTCCAGCGGGAAACTTCCTATTTTGGGAATTCATTTAGATCCGCAAGTTACCCATCCTTGGTGGGCATATAAATGAACTTATATTTGGGACCCAGACATTTCTGAGCGGCAGATGGTTCTTTAGCCTGGGGGGATATCTGTAGGCAGATTCTTCTCCCGGCAGCATCTGAAACAGCAAACAAGGCTGAAGAAACGCCCTTTAGCACCAAGAAGGCAATTGGTTACTGGTTCCTAGTGGTTGATACTGAGTAGGAACGGTGGTGGTAGTGTTTTTGAATGCTTGTTGTGGTGCTCTATAGGTCTACAAGCTGGTGATTTTGGCTCGGCTGCCTCGGCTCCACCCGTCCACTCGGCACCTGCATCAATTGGCCTACGCCGGTTTGAAAGGCAGCAGAGATTCATGCGGAGAACGCCACGATGCATGGATTCGGTGGTTTCTCAAGTCATAAGGGGACCCGAAAGTTATGGATGGTCCAACATTTGAAACGCATGGCTGGTTTGTTTTTTGTTTTCAGAACGGGTGAAGTTTTTGAAATGCCCAAGGGATAGTTCAGCAACTAAATGTTGGTCGCTGCCTTGTTTGCTCCGTGTTCTTTGCGCGCCATGTCCCGGGAAATCCATATCACGTGGGCTGTCGTGACTGTAGGGCAACCGAACTTGATGGCAAATGATAGCTATCACACCCGAAGTGCGGCAAACTATGAATCCGCATTTGACCTTGTGCCAGTGGTAATCCACCCCAACGTCCGGTTTTCGAAGTTGCTGTCCACTCTTGCGCTTTGGGGATATGCTTTCAGTTTTAGAATAAAATGTTGCACAGCACCGCTGTGCAAGATGGGCATGAATGGGGTTTGGAGAAAATGCACTTGGTCATTTCAGAGTTTTATAGTTTGCCCCCGAAACAAAAAAGCAAGTGGTTTTCCTCAGCAATAATTTTGTTTTGATGCACGAAACATGGGTTCATGAACAAAAAAGATTGGTTTGGAAAAGACACAATAGAGATTCTAGACATGTTGTGTCTACCCCAGAATGTGGATGGTCGTTTTTTTGACGGCCACATTTTTCAGAAGGTTTGAAACCACCCGCCAAGTCTCTTTTGTATCATAAGCGTTGTTGCCAACGTTGCTAAGTTATGTTGTAAATCGCCTTGATCCCAACGAACAAGTGAAAACCAGCACGGTGAACGGTGCTAACCAAATAAAGTTCTGCACTCTGTAATCATGGTCATGCCCCGAAAAACCCGTTGATTTGCCTTGTGATGATTTTAGTGGCATGTCAATAGGTCTTAAACATTCCCAAAACCCGGTAACTTGTTTGGCTGAAAGGAAAGGAAAGTCAGCTAAATGGGATTTTCACTTGCGCGATATGAACATTTCCCGTTGCGGATGATCCACAAACTCGTTTCAGCATAGCCTGCCTGGACACTGTTGTCCATGTTGTCCGGCTCGTCGCGACACAAACAAAGGGCACACGCGTGAGTCGTTGCACGGATTCCAGAACAGCTTGCAGCTTTTGCGGCTTGAAACCCAAACAGCAACATGGGTAACTCCAGGGTGTGAGATGAGGTGAAACACGAACAAAGTCGCCAAAACCACTATCGTGGTATTTCTGTTGATTATACAATATGCTTTGTTTATTGGTAACAGACTTAAACATGATATGGAAAGAAGTTTTTCTTTTTTACGTAAAGCCTGGTTGCAAATGTTCCCACAATCTCGATGGGTTTCCCAGCAGTTTGACTTACCGTCACTGGTCAGGCAGATAGTTTTCATCGACAAAAATTGGGGAGACCGCAGTCATCAGAGCAACCCAAACCATTAGGATCCATTAGGATACTCCATGGCACCGCTCATGGTACCCTTCATGGTACCCCCCACCCCCTCATGGTACTGCTGTGGGGCCATGGTTCAAAGAATTTCCTCGGTGCTGTGAAGCTGCCGGTGAAGGAAACCCTCCTGAAGCCAGAGACAAACAGATTGTCAATTAGCTTTATATGGTGGTTTCTCAAAATAGGAGTACCCTCAAATCATCCATTTACAGTCATTTACGGTACTAAACCAGCCATTTTTGGGGTACCCAATTTTGAGAAACCACTATATGGTGGTTTCTTAAAATAGGGGTACCCCTCAAATGGCTGGTTTATTGCTAAAGATAGTTAATAAAGGATGATTTAGGGGTACCCCTATTTTGAGAAACGCCCGCATGGGGGTCAATCATCAATCATAAGCAGTGTTAGCAATAACAACTAGCCATAACCAATGCAACATAGTATAATCAGTGTTGAGCCATATATTAACCATATGGGTGTTTCTCAAAATCAGGGTACCGTTGAATCATTCCATATCAAGATTTACAGTGACAGACCAAGCATTTTTTGGGTTCTTTCTTCTAAGAAATGGCTGTGGGTCAGTTCACCCCGTACCCCTGGTTCCCCTATCATCAACCATTGTTTTCCCTATGAAATTGTTGGTGGTTATCCCCCATGAACGTTGGTTGGTTCACTGCTTGACCCATAGCCATATATAGTTGGTATATCCCCTACTATTGTTGGTTGTTATCCCCTATGAATAACCATTAGCCATTGGTTGGTTGGTTGGTTGGTTAACTGCTTGACCCATAGCCAAATCACGACATATTGAGCGTTTCATGGAGATTCTGATTTTTTGATTTTGCTCGAAAAATCAAGAGATGGGAACGGAGTAGGGGATACACTCTGGTAAACTAACATAGCAATGGAAAATCCATCATGGCTATTGGTGGTTTCCCAGGGTTTCACTAGAAAATATGGTTAAGATCCATTGCCAGGTTAGTTTACCGGAGGGTACCCCAAACGATACCCCAAACCATGCCCAAGAAAGACATGTAAAACACCCGAAGAAAGTCGTTTTGGACGCCAACTCATATGGCAGTGGGTCAAAACCCTGTCCCCCTGGTTCCCCACCATTTACCATTGTTTTCCCTTGTTTTGTTGGTGGAAATCCCCTATTAGTTGGTTGGTTAACTGCTTGACCCATAGCCATATCCTTTTCGTTGTACAGAGTGGTCAACTTCGGTTGGTTTACCGAGGTATAGATGTGACTAATGTAGCTCGATCGAGGGTGAACCTTGACATAGATTGGCTCGACATAGGCTCGAATTGCCCTGACAGCTATAAGTGGCTATGGGTCAATATTAACTGACCAACTAATGGGTGATTTCCACCAACAATAATAAGAGAAACAATGGTTAATGATAGGGGGACCAGGGGTACAGGGTTTTGACCCACAGCCAAGTTGGTTTCTTTGCGCAACTCCAGTCTGGGTGACTACCAGTTATATGATGGTTTCTCAAAATAAGAGACCCCGAAATCATCCATTCTTAGAAACTTATAGTAATAAAATGTTTGGTTTAACCACCATATGGGGGTTCCAACCCAACTGAAAACTGCTGAGGGCCTGTAAGCTCTGATTGAGCCTGGCCATTGCAAAGGAATCCGATCGTTTGCCCAACCTTGCTGACCGATTTGTCGTCAGCCCCATGTTCCAACATCCGTTTCCGCCCTCAGCTGCCTCAACTGCCCCACACAACGAGCTTTCGCGCGACATGGCATAGAGGCAGAAGTGGTCGTGGTTTCAAAAAAAATCTACTTTCAACCATAGCCGAGGAGGATGGCTTCTCATTGACTTGGCGCATGTTTTGGGATGGGGAGACGTTGTCCACCAACCAGAGTCTGTTGTGGCTTCAAAACGTGTACAGTGTAAAGATGGTGGAATTTCGTTTTTTTCATATATAGATCCATTTCTCATGATAGTAGCAGCACCTTATCGCACAATATATCGATATAGGGCAAGAGTCTTGCTGCAACTGCACCGGGAATTGTACTGCTGGGAGCGGAAACTGGTGCCTTGCCGTTTGGAAACCTTGAAAACTGGAAACTGGTCGACCGCTAGGTGAAGACGCCTAGATCGATTCCGGCTTTCGTTTCAATGGCTTCGGGACGCAGAGAAGCTCAAATCAACCTGCCTGCCTCGACTGAGTTGGTAAGCAGAAACGATCAGCCACTTTGAACGATCAAAGACCCCTTGCTTGACCATCGGGGGTCGCCAGTAGCTGCAGGGTTGCTGCTCCTTGGTAATGTAGTTTTGGTAGGTACAAGGGAATACAGGGGACCATTTTTCGAGTCTAAAGTCTGTAGTTGTACATGGGTGTTTCTCTTAGTCATTTATGGCAATAAACCTACTATTCCTGGGGCAGCCCAAATTGGTTTGACCTGGGGTTGGTCCACGTTTCTGAAGGTTTAAGGGGACACGTTAGAGGCCGGTAGGTGCAGGGTATATCACCGGTGTCAAAGGATCTCGGACAGATGATGCTAGGAGAAACTACCGGTGCATACCAGTGCCTACTTTCAGATGATGAAATCAATCGATGTAGGAGAAACTTTCAGGTGAGAAACTACCCAAGGTGCCTACCCAAGGTGACACGGCGGAGGCGGCACGCCACAGTTCAGGACCCCACCCCCACTTGGTGGTTTCTCAAGCCATAGGGGACCCCTAGAATTGCTGGTTTATCATTGTAAATGGTTAATAAACAGCATGATTCGGGAAGGTTCCTATTTTGAGAAACACCCACTTCAGTTCTAAAGTCAGAACTTGAAGTTGGAGACATCACTACTGCAGGGCCGACACGAAAATGTATCAAAAATTGTCTCGACAACAAGCCATTGATAATTCTTTTTAGGTTTAATCATATCCATGGAATTCCTGATGGTTGACAATAGGAATCATATCTAATTCATGCGGAAGCACAGGAGATTTAGTGGTTTCTTAGAACAGGGGACCCCCAAATCATCTAGTGATTAACCATTTATAGTAATAAACCATCCATTTCTTGGGCTCCCTATTTCAAGAAACACCCATTTGGATATCCCACGCAGATTGATGTAACATCCAGCAGCGAGATGCAGGCGGTGTTGTCGTTGAAAAGAACGATTCATCAGTCTCCGGCTCAAAACAACTCACGACAGAACTGGCGGGGTCAAACAGTTAAGTAAGCAACCAGATGGCTGGTTTAGCTGGTTAACAACAGGGGATGATCACTAACAACTATAGGGGGATATGTATATATATATATTTATCAACTCCTAACGGCTTTGGGACAACATTAACAAACCAATAGTGGTGGATAATAACCAACAAACATAGGGAAAACAGTCTGGTTGATGACAGGGGAACCAGGGGGACTAGCCGGGTGAACTGACCTGCCGTTCAGAATCAGTTTTGGAGATTTTTGGAACGGAATCGCACTCCAAACCTTGCTACAGGCAGCAGCGAACTGGGCACAACAACTTTGCGCACAAAAATCAACAAAAACACATTACTGTAAAAAACAAAAAGGTAGCCAACTGGTGAACGAGCCTTCACGACATGCTCAGTACTTGTTGACTGTTGTTGGTACTGATTGTTTACCGTTTCCATTGGCGATGGGTCATTTCCTTGACCAGGAGTAGATGACCACGAAACACCACAAACTGATGTTTTGAGCCGGAGTAGTCAGCACAGACTTCAGTGAAGTTCATTTAACGCTTGCAAATTGGCAAGGCTGTCGCTCAGATTTATTGGATGGTGGCCATTGCGATTTGTCAATTGATTCGTGAAGAACTGGGTATGGGTCCGGTCTTGATCTGTTTTTCAGACTAACTTCCGGGTGATTGCACACAGACTTTGTTGTAAATGTGTAAGCACTTGTAGGCATGCACTCGATGCATGTAAAATGAGCATATATATATATACATATATATACATACACACACATATATATATATGTATATATACATATATATATATATATTTATTTACATATATATACATATATATTTATATTGTATATATGTATGTATATCTATATATATACATACATATATATATACATACGTATATATATACACATACATACATACATACATACATACGTACATACATACATACATACATACATACATACATACATACATACATACATACATACATACATACATACATACATACATACATACATATATATACACACATATATAAAGATACATATATATATATATATATTTATTTACATACATATATATTATATACATACATATTTATATATTTATATACATATATATATATATATATATATACATACATACATATATATATATATATATATATATATATATATATATATTTGTACATATATAGGAATGATCATCTCGGCTGACCGGGACCCTCGCCCTGCCAGATTGGCATATCGCGCGCTGGGTAACAGCAGCCCAATGAAAACGAGAAAAAACATGACCCCGGAACTGGAGGACGCCTGGTGTTTCAGCGAGAGAAGCCCTCAATCGTTCTGACCCAAGGCTGGTGAACGGGCACTAGCTCCGGGCCTGGCTCCCCCTTTACAGGGACCCCTGGCTCCAAATCGCTCCAACCAACAGCCAGTGCCTGTAGATGATTTTTGATTATAAACCGGCCACCAACTTGGGAGGAATATTTTGAAAGCAGCCTCGTGCATCGTGTGGTCCTTTCATTCGTTTCACTCGTGGAGTTCAACATCGCAGGCTGCCTCTGTTTATGTTGCTACCGACTGTTTTTGCCTGGGGCTCCACTGCTTCCGTTGGATTCTGTGTGTTGGGTATTCCCTTCTAACTGCATCATTAACCATTCATGGTCAACGATAGGCAACCTAGAAACTGCTCAGCAAGAATATTTGGATAGTTACGGATAGTTGTTCCACACACGTATGCCCGACATTATGCAAGTTTGGGATGTGAAAACGTACGGCAACAGCGGTGATTTGGATGTGGCCAAAGGAACTACTAACAGGTATTGACGAGTCATAGTCAATATGTGAGGTTTGCCCAAAAAGATAGCAATGAATGTTGTTTTGTGGAATTCAAATCTTGCAATCGCCAACCAATGTACCATGTATGCGAGAGATATATCTACATACCATATGATGAGTGAATACAAGTTGGGGACGAAAGCCTCCGCTGGAAAATCGGGGCCAAAGAAAGTGTGCCTAGCCCTTCAGCAGACACGCAACCTTGGCACCAATTATGTCCCAACAACAAGGCTTGTGTGCATCCCGGGGTGAGTGGTTTGCCCCATCCCGGCCCATCCCGGCCTGTGGGTTGCGTAGGCTGGTTGCCTCGGTGATGGATGTGCTATCCCCATGGGTGTGCCCTAGTGTAGGAGTGCCGTGAGAAAACAAGGACATGATCCAAAACCATGAGCTAGTTGGATGGTTGGTTAGTTAAGCAATATGTTTTGAACAGGGATTGCGGGGTTGGAAGCACCAACAAGTCAGGAACAGCCGCGGTCTCCCTCTAGTGGCCGGCCACGATCCCTTCAGAACTTTATCGATAGTCGTTTGGGGTTTGAACTTCGTCTGGGGCCCTGGTAACGAGAATTCACCAGGGTAGCCGTATCGCCATTTAAAGGGCCTTTAAAGGGGGAGCGGTTTGGAACCACCAGGAGGGTTCAAATTAAATGTCATGTTGAACCAGCATTGACAATTAGCTAACCAAATGGCAACAATTAACCAGTATGATCATCATTACGAATGGTTAACCAGTATGATCACCATTAGTCAACCTACCATGATTAGTTAACCGTTGGTCAATGTTCACCAGTATGATTCTTATTGACCAGTATTGACCATCAACTGAAAACCTCTCTTAGTTCACCAGCTACGAACCGTCATCAACTCTCATGATCAACTAGCAACAGCGCATCATCGTCAACTACCACCAGCAGCCAACCAATCATTAGCTAGCCATGAGCCAAAGATCAAGCGTCGTTCCCCATCATCAGCAGACCATCAATTGACAATTCACCACTTGGATGTGCAGCTGGGGTTCCAACGGAAATAACGATGGTTATAAACCTTGAAATGTAGGTTATCACCCCGACAACCATGGTGCCGAGCAATGGCACATTCCGTCAGGATAACCCTTGGTAAGTAACCCCTACTTGGATGTGCACCCCCACGGCTCGTAAGTGGTCACAATTACCATTTTTTCTAGGGGTTAGTTCAGCTACCTTTTCGGCCTTTGGACCATGGTTATTATAACCCCAGGTGCACATCCAGCCGTAGTGTGGTTATTCACTGGGAAGTAACCCCTAGCAACCCTAGGTTCGTAACCCCGAAACCGTAACCCCCAGGTTGGTAGCCCCGGTTCGTAACCCCTCGTAACCCCGGTTCGCAACCCGGTTCGTAACCCCAGCTGAACCATGGTGAATACTATCACCATGCATGACCTCAGGATTGCCCTAAGCTGCTCGACCAGCTTGTCAGCCTGCTGCGCCCCTTGCCGGGAGGCGGGCCAACTCGGGCGGGGGGGAACTGCGCGCGGCGCCGGTGAAAAACCACGGAACCAGGGCTTGGGAGGACGGTGATTTTGGGCAGATTTGATACATGATGATGATTGAGAATGGTTAATAATAGGTAATAAACAACCAGAATGGTTCAACAACTACTGGTTGGTGCTATGATTCACATGTTTTGTTTTCCCAAACGTGGTTAATCTCTGATTATTAACAAAAGGTCGGTCAACTTGTGCATATTTTTCATGACGGGGTGGCGAGCACCGCCAACCAGAAACATGTAGAAACATGGTTACAACCGGTTGACAGTGATGATCACAGATCATTGCATATACTTGCATGTAGTCACATGTCTAGATTTCAATTGATGTCTTTTCAGGTCGTAGACACCGAGGCATACACCGCCAAGGTAGAAACGCTGATTTACATGCGTGCCCGACAACGGGCGCGAGAATGATGGGGTGAACTTGTCTACGGACGGGGCATTCGCCCAGACAGCCCGCTTGACTAAAGAGACAGGAGGCCGCATTATTGGGCACACTTCCTTTGGAGTGGATACTTCTTTTGTCAACTCCGTGCCAACGGGTGAAGATTGCATCTACCTGCTCCACGCCCAACACGCAAATTGCAAGTCGGGGAAGTCCGGTGCAGCAGCTACGTTGATTCCTCCCAACAGTGGGATAGCCCACGGAGTCCACCTGGGCATCATTGCAGGGTCCCGAGCGGTCGCTGCCACTCTTAAAGAGGGCGTCGCCCCGCATGTGCGCCTTACGAAACGCAATGAAGGCGACACTCAGGCGATAGTACGCCTGCTTGAGGGGATAAACCCAGCAAAGACATTCGGTGCTGAATAATATATGGCACAGGCCACGCGTTGAAGCCTCTCACTTAGAAGTAGAGGGTTGACTCCCACCAGTGCCTCTTCCCCCCACTTTTTCTTACCTTGCTGTTTGTACAGCTGCAGTGAAATTACAAAAGAAAGGAGCCAGGTCGTTGGAACCCCACAGACCGACATGGGCGTCTTTTGTAATCTGCCGGGACCAACGGCTTGATGTTTTTTTGGTTCATGCTTAAGACCATGGTCAAGACATGTTTGGAATGAATCATTTGGATTCGAATCGATCTAGAAATGGCGAAAAATGGTGGTCCAGCCGCTGCAATCCGTTTCCGTGGCCGAAGAATCCAAGGCGCAGTTCAAATTTGTTCAGGGTCCCGGGAACCCAGGTTCATGCCAATTGCTTTTCAGGTGATTTTCGGAGGGTGATTTTCGGGGCCGAAAAAAACAAGGGTCCTCACAACCCCCTGCACTGACAGAATTTGACCGCAGGGGGAGGCAATGGACGTCAAATTCCCAAATGGTGGTTTCTTAAAACAGGGGTACCCAAACAACGGTTGGTTGATTACTAAAAATTATCATTAACCAATTTCAGTAATGATTATTCCAAAAAAGGTACCCAAACAACGGTGACCCAAACGACAGTTGGATGATTTTTGGGGTCCCCTATGACTTGAGAAACGCCCAAATGGTCCGCGAGGCTTTGCATTGAGGCCCTTCGGATCCTATGTCTCAGGTGGGGTGCCCGTTGCAGAGATTCAGAGTGGCTGAGGACGCTAGCTACCCGGAGGCTAAACCAACTTGGCTAGCTGATTTTGACCATATTTTTGGAGTGAAACCCTCGGAAAACATCAGTAAATGATGGATTTTCCATTGCCAGGTTCGTTTACCGGAGGGTATTGATCAAGAATCGTTGGAATGACGCGAATCTGGCTGGTGGTTTTGAATTTTTTTGATTTTCCCTAGCGTTAAAAACAGGATGATTGGTTGACAAACAAACAACCACCAACCAATTTATGATACTTATTAATTAGCCATTATAATCATTGTATTAGCCATGATTAACTAGTATTAACCAAGTTAACCATGGGTTGAAACCATCAACCAGAATAGTTGGTGGTGAATAGCGCTAATGGGCGGTGAATACGGCGCATGGCTGACTGGTTGGTGGCCACAAAGATTTCTGATTTTCAACCATACCTCGAGATGATGGCTTCAAACCACGAAGGGCATATTTTTGGGAGTGGGCATAAACCACCAACGCAAATACTAGCTAGTTCAAATTGGTTCACAATAGTAGTTCAATATTAGTTAATTAGTGATCAATAACGGGGGATAAGACATGTTCATATAAGTTGTTGGTTCATTCAAGTGCCAATGGCTGGTTGATGATTTAGTATGCAATGATTACTAAAGCAAATGGGAATCAAGAATACGGGTCTAGAATTCTAGACATGTAACTCGAGTTAATTCAACGGCTCAACCAAATGTTTGAAGACGGTAGTTGAAATTTTGATGTGTGTTTAGGAGGTAATATCCCCTATAATATTCCCTATATAATGATCTATAAGGATTTCTTGGTCATTTGTTAGTCATTTCTTGATTATGTGATGCCAAGTTTTCAGCAACCTGAATCGGATCTTTTCTTCGTCAACTCTTGGCGGATCTCCCTACATGATATGTATATGGTGGTTTCTCAAGTCATGACGGGGTACCCCCAAATGGCTATGGGTCAATGTTAATCAACCAACGTTCATGGGGGATTTCCACCAACAGTAACAGGGAAAACATGGTTAATAGTGGGGGAACCAGGGGTACAGGGTTTTGACCCACTGCCAAATCATCCATTATCAACTAGTCATAGCTTTAATAAACCGACCATTTTGGGGGTTCCCCCATTTTGAGAAACGTCCATATGGTGGTTTCTCAAAATCAGGGACCTACAAACATGGATGTCCTGGATGGTTTACTAAAAAAGTGGTGGGTCGTGGATGATTTGGGGATACAAGTGGCTGTGGGTCAAAACCCTGTACCCCTGGTTCCCCTATCATTAATCATTGTTTCCCTTATTATTGTTGATTCTTATCCCTTATTATTGGTTGATTCATATTGACCCATAGCCAAATGGCTGATCAATACCTGTGCCCCAGCTGTTCAACTCCAAACTAGTCAAACGGTTGCGATCATCAACTGCGCTGTTTTTGGATGGTTAGTGTTGACCCGTAGGGGTACCCCCAAAGCATCCTTGCTTCACCACCTACAATACTGGATGGCTTATACCTACTAACTTAGGTTTTTAGTGTTTTTGGGATATGATTGATTTACCATATAACCACTAAACATATATTTTTAGCAAGGGATCTATAAGCCACCAAGAATAACAAACCAGGGGGGTCATCCATTTTAAGAAACCACCACGGGTTGATACCATTCTTGTTGGTCATTATCCCCTATTAGCCATTACTATGTAATGGGCCTATAGCCCTTGAAAAAACCCTTAGTAATTATTTTGATCCCCGATGAACCCCAGTTATTGTTGCTTATGATCTCCTATTAACCATAAAACCTCAATTAATCACTAATCCCACGTTTGAACTCATTCATTCATTATAATCCTCCTTTAATCGTTAGAATCCCATTAGTTAAACCCTCTTAATCTCCATAAGACCCCTATGAATCATTATAATCCCATATATTCCCTATAGAACCAGCATATTCCGAATTCATTAAACCCTATTTATAGCGGATAAAACCCCTATGAAACGAGCATAACCCTCTTGTTAAAACCTTATTCATCTCTCAAAAACACCCTCTTTAACATCTATTAATCATTATAATCCCCCAACAAATCCCTATAAAACCAGCATAAGCCCTGGTTCATAACCCCTTTCTTGCGCCCCCTACGGCGATCTCCCCAACCGATTCGGGTGCCTTGGTGCCGCCCAGGGACGGCTGTTGCACCTGCGGTCCTGGACCTCGCCGTCTTTCAAGAAAGGCGGTCCGCGCCGTGGGGAAGGGGGAAGGTGCACCATAACGTGGGTGGGTTTTGTAGTTTGAGTATGGTTAAACAGGTGGTTAAACAGGTGGTACCACCATTTACCGGGTGAGTATGGTTCAACAGGTGGTGAAATGGCTATGGGTCACTATTAATCAACCAACTAATGAGGTATTTCCAACGACAATAATAGGGAAAACAATGGGTAATGATAGGGGAACCAGGGGTACGGAGTTTTGACCCACTGCCAAATGGTGGTTTCTTGAAAATAGGGAACCCCCAAAAATGGTTGGTTTATTACTATAAATCATTAGGATGACTTTGGGGTACCCCTATTTTGAGAAATCACCAAATAGGTGGTTAGACTAGGTGGAACTATACCCCAGCCACCTTTACGTATAGTTATATAGGTTCCTATATAGTGGTTTAAGTATGGTAAAATCAACAAATTCAGGGTCTAACCACTGTATATATATATATATGGCTATGGATCAATGTTAATCAACCAAGTAGTGGGGGATAGTTACCAACAATAGTGATGGGAAAACAATGGTTAGTGATAGGGGAACCAGGGGTACAGGGTTTTGACCCACAGCCATATAGTTTAAGTATGGTGAAATAGGTTCCCCATCATGGGCAGGTGGTTGGGTTATAGTTGTAACCCACACTAAAGTTGAGATACAGGGGTAATGATTAACAGGGGATAGTAAGCAACAATGATATTTTGGGAGAATATAGGTATTGCACCCTCCAAACCGCTGGTTCGCCCACCCCTAACATGAGCATTCATCTTCGAACATCCCAGGTGCCATGCTACCTGCCATGAAGCATGGATGGCCCGTGCCAGGACACATGCCACATGGGTCGCCGCTGCAAGGACTGACATGGCTCAAGCAAGTGACGCGGATAAGGTTCGCGACTCTGTGCATTGGCAGCTGGCACTGCTCACAGACAGTGAGCGAAAGCCATGGACAACGACCTGTGTTAGATACAGCTTGGCGACACAAGTAAGGACGGTGGCCGGGCGTGCTGTCAGGTAGTGATGCTCATGATCGAAAAAAGGCCGCCCACGTGGGCCTATATATCATCAGGAAATTAACATCAGCTATTCTTCATAAGGAATCAAAACGTCCCAGCCCCTCTGGCCTCTATGTTGATCAAGATATATGATATTAACATCAGCTAATCTTCATGAGGAATCAAAATGTGCCAGCCCCTCTGGCCTAGATGTTGGTCAAGATATATGTAACATTAACATCAGCTAATTTTCACAAGGAATCAAAATGTGCCAGCCCCTCTGGCCTCTATCTTGATCAGGGTATGTTGATCAGGGTATTAACATCAGCTGCTCTTCAAAAGGAAACTCAACGTGGCTGAGAGCTTGGTTGGACATCTCAAGGGTCAAGCCAGACGATTGGGGACACTGCGTGGTGGAAGGATCTCAATGAAGAAATTCAAGTCCAAGTCAGTCTTTGCTCAAGCAAGTGCCGCTCTGTTGCGCGAGGCCGGTTTTTTCCGAGTACTCCAGGCTTGTCGCAACTTTCGCTTGGCTTGCAGCAGTGGAACCCTTCGAGTGAGCCCACGCAATGCCTTCAATTGCGAACACCATCCTTGGCTGACCCATTCCGATGTTGAAGACACAGACGCATGACCTCCGAGTATAAGCACAGCAGCACAGAAAAGCTCCCAAGTCCGAGCTGCCAAGATGATGCTGATGATGATGACGGTGCTGTGGATAATCATGAACATGACGATGTCTGTGCTGATGATGAGGGTGATGATGCAGGGGTCCGCAGCCGACACAGATGGGGGGCGGGCAAACCTAGGGTTTGCAGCGGTATTGTATAGGTGTAAATAGTTCATATAGTTGGTAGTCTACTGGGATAGTGGTTTTGACTCTACTTCCAACTATGAATGGTAAGGTTCAAATCGCCAGCCACCAGTAGTTGGTTACAGTATATAATTGAACTATAGATCAAACATTGTAAGGAATTTTGATTGTACGGAATAGGAACCATGGGAATCGGATAATAGGGGATACTAACGGTGGTGGGTGGGTCAAAAACTTGTAGTTGTAAATAGTTCAAAAGGTTGGTCGGTTACATAGTCTAACTGATGCTGGGAATAGTAATGATGATGAACAGGGGATAGTCAACAACAATTTTAGGGATCTACCATGAACTACACGGTGATCTAGGGGGACTGTAGGGATTGCATACTTGTAACCCACTATAGTTGACCTATGGTTCCCCTATGGTTGGTGCTTGGGGTACGCCTGGTGGTTTCTCAAGGCAGGGAAACCCACAGTTCTGGATGCTTTCCCATTATAAATTAATGCAGGATGATTTAGGGGTACCACTATGATTTGAGAAACCACCACCCAGGTCAGCTCGCCCTGGTTAGCTAGTTGTAGATAGGTTATATGGTAATCATGTTTTATATTGTATCAATAGATTATATAGCAATCCTAGGTAGCTAGGCTACACTCCAGCACTAGCAACGGAAAAAAACCATTTATCTTATAAAGAAACCTTGGGAAACCATCAATAATTGGCGGGTATCCATGGTTTACTTGGATTAGTTCCCGCGGGTCACTAGCAGATATTGTGGATATGACTGTGCTTAGGCGGCAAACTTAAGCCGACATAGAACTAACTCGGGTACCTCTCCGTCGTTAGTTGGGGAACCAACGAGGTTGTTGAGCTAACGAGGCTTGATGAGATATGGTGAGTTGGGAATCTCACTCCCACCAATGAGTGTTTCTCAAAATGTCTTTGGGATTCCACCAGCAATAAAACACAATGGTTGTTGGAATCCGAGGGATATTTAATTTTGGGAAACAACCATATATGGTCGGTGGGAGATTGTCAGTTGAGCTACGTTTTTTTTTGACAACCTCAAACTCATATACAGGAAACAGGGAACTGAAAATCGATCGCGTAGGCAGTTCTCATTGGTGAGAAGGAGATGTGAATGCTTGCGTAGGCATTCTGCGTAGGCGAAGTCGCGTAGGCATCTTGTGTTGGCAACATGATAGTATGCATTTGCAAAAAGGAGCTCTGATTGGTCTCGCGTGGGCGCCGCGTAGGCAACCTTTTCACACCTACCATCCGCGTAGGCAAACACCTTAGGAAAACTGCATCCCGTAGGCACCGCGTAGACATCTCGCGCTGGTGTCGCTTTTCAAACATCCAAAAGAACCACGGCTCAGTTGTGGATAAACGTGGGGATAGAAGCAATCATGGTCAAACAGGGGTAGAAACAACAAAAATAAACAACAATAGAGGTTGACCGATGATATCAAAATGAGGGAGAAGAATATCACGATAGAGGTTAGTAATCGTGATATAATAATGTTTCACTATGATTCATAGTCAAGCACTACCACAATTATGGTTATATGATATGACAATTATGGGTCACAATGATTATGATACACGATTCATCGATATAACAATTGCAATATATATATACATACATATATTGACTGTCAGAATTACTTTGTGATCATAATTACTTTGATTAAATCACTATGTCTATATCACAATCAAAAGAATTTTTGTTTGCATCATGGTTCACAGTTCATCAATGCAACCATTGCAATTGTAATGGTTCACTATAAATATATTCATTCATCCATACAATCATGATAATTGAAATGATGATGATATGATTCACTTAACCAATGATAAGTAATTAAATATAATTCAATGATAGTATGATTATATGATTAAGTGGATGTGATATATGGACTGATGATGATATGACTCAGTTGATCATCAATAGTAATGACAATTATAGTAGTCATAATCATAGTATATAATTACAATCATTAAAAGATGCATATCATTCACTCAATACCCGTTGGTTACAATCATATGAATCATAGTAACTATGATAGAAAAAATGATTAAATTACAATTAAAATCATCAATTACAATGAGTCATAGTAACTATAATCATATTAGTTGGTTATATCATTACAATTAAAATCATCAATTACAATCATCTGGCTGTGGGTCAGTTCACCCTTAGTCCCCCTGGTTCCCCTATCATTAACCAGCTTGTTTCCCTATAGTTTGTTGGTTATTAACCACCATCATTGGTTGTTTAACTGCTTGACCCATAGCCATCTCGCAATAGCAGTCCCAACGTAACCCTGGGCTCCCCTCACCAGGCCGCTGGAAACTGAGCCTCCGGGACTGGCCATTGATCCGGCGCGCCCAAGCGAGGGCCGTGGTGAAGTAGTGAGCGAGGGTCGTGGAATGCGAGGTGGTTATTAATGGTCACTTCATGGGCAGTGAATGGGTTATGAATGGGGTATGAATGAATAATGATAGGGTATGAATGAATGAATGGCTTATGAACGGGGTGATGAATTGTTAATGAGTTGTCATTAATGATTGGGCAGTATGGTTAATGAGTTAAAGGTGATGATTCTTCATGGGCAGTATGAATGAGTTGTCATTGGTGATGAATTGTTAATAGTAATTGAGTATAATGATCAACTATTGTTAGTTCATAATTATCATTATAAGAGTTGTCATTATATGATGGTCAACTCAGTTAGTTGATAATTATAATAAGAACTCTTATATAACTGAGTTGACCATCATAGAATTGAGTTGGTGATGGTTATCAATGGTCAACTAATGGGCAGTGAATGGGTTATCAATGGTTGATATTTTTTCTTAATAGTTGGTAATGTATGTTTATTAATAGGTAGTCAATGGGCAATGATGCTTAATATGGCAGATATAGCAGTTGATAAATGGTTGATGGTGGTTGTTTGATAGTTGACCATGTATCTTTAATGGTTATTGCTAGGTAATTAATCGGCAATGAATGGGTTGTCAATGGTTGATCAATTATCAGTTAATAGTTGATCATGTATGTTTCATTGATAGTTGGTGATGGTTCTTAATGGTTGATATTTTTTCTTAACAGTTGGTAACGTATGCTTAATGAACATACAAGGTGCGCCTCCGGCAGTTAAAGAATGGGGTAGTTCAACCCCCTATAACTGGTAGAATTCACCTTACTTAACTGGTGCAAATAATCCAACTTAAAAGTGGTTTGGGGTGCACCTTGTAGTTGGTCATGGTTGTTAATCGTATTGTATTTGATGGTCCATTAGGGGGTAATTATTGGTTAATGTTCAATAAGGGTTTTTAATAAAGCAGTTGATAAATTGTTGATAGTGGTTATCTGGTCGTTGACAATGTATTTGTAATGGTTATTAATGGTCAATAAATGGGTAATTCATGGGCAATTAATAGTCAATCATGGTTAATTAATGGTTGATAATATATGTTCAATGGTGGTTGATGTTCAATTCAATTCATATGTCAGTAATGGATGTTCTCTAATGAGGACGGTTGAAACTGGTTAATTAATACAAAAACGGTTGGCTTTTGGTAAAAGGGTGCTTAATGATTGCAAAAGGGGAGGTTCGACTACTATATAGTAGATCCACAGTCTTGATAGTACAAAACCAGCGTTTGAGCTCGGAAACTTGGGGGTGGTTTATGATTAGGAATTTGACTGACCACTACTGAACAGTTCACAAATTGGTATGTCCATTCAGGCTCTCGGGAGTATTCCAACCTGGGTTCCAGCCTGGCTCAAAGTGGATGGGTACCTAGTTTGAGTGCCTGTTTTTTATGTTTACAAACTGGCTGTTGTAAGCACCAACAGATTGGTCGTAGAACTCGAGTTTTGGTTACCACAAACTGGTGGTCAAATGATGAACTGGGGTCATGACATGGATAGCCAGCTACTACCTAATACCATCAATGTTGGGCGGTTGTGCATGGTCAATCAATGGGTAGTTGATGCTTAACACTGGTTAATGACTGGATATATCTATTGAAACTCTTATGCCTGCCCAACCCTAGCTTATTTGGCTTGTTTGCAAAGGTTGGGTCCTAAGTTATAAACTTATTTGTGAAGGTCACGATTCACGAGTAGTTCACCCTTGTTATAGTGCTTTGAACTCAAGCGTTTGATCACAAGAGTTGGTTGTCCAACCACCCATCAAGTCTACGAGTACAGCTTTCCTGCAGAAATACCAGCCATGGCCGAGGACAAAGACCCATGCGTTCATTTTTTCATACCATTAATAATAGTAATAATAGGGGGTAGTATTGTAATAACCAACAATAGCGGTCAAGCAACGACTGGTTGGTGCTCTCAAAGAGTTTTTTACTTTCCCAAACATAGTACTAAATGATTGGTTGACTACTACTTTTCATGACGGGGTGGTGACCAACCACCAACCAGCCGATCTTTTTTGATGCGAGAGGCAGACAGCCCCCGACATGTGACACATCATCTAGTCAGCCCTGGGGCGGCATCTAGTCAGCCCTGGGCCGCATCATTGCTTTCAAGGTCTGGTGCCACATGGCGGCAACAAACCTTGGGGAGCTGAAGGACCTTTCGGAAAAGCACCCAAACCATGATCACTCACTAAGTGGATGTAGGTGACCAAGGAGGCTGCCAAGGCCGACTAGTTGGCTTGTGGCTTGTGATCTTGAGCATTCCCCAAGATTTCCCTTTGTGCCCATGACATAAACACAAACTACGGCCTGGTGAACAGTCGTGCTTCGACAAACCTATGCTAGCCTCAGATATCTTCAACCCTACTCGAAACACCCATTGCTAGATCATAAGATTTATCGTAGATGTCCTTTTCGCTTAGTAGTGGCGCGTTTGTCCACATGAACACTCAATATGTCCACGGTACTGGCCCTTCAGCAATGAAAGGATTTCATTGATGAAGGTATTCTATCATCGTCTAACCATCATTATTGCTGAAAATCTCTACTAACCATCCCTAGCCCCTGAATCTTGGTAATCTTGGATGTGCAACCCCACTAATCAAGTGGTTGGTAGTCATGGTTAGAAAGGCTTTTTCAGCTACCTTATAGGGTCATTTGTCATGGTCATATGGGTCTTCCAAAAAAAATAGGGGACCACCCCACTTCCTCAAATATTAAGTATTCATAGTAACCATCGATAACTTCGAGGGGCTATCCCCAGCTATGACTATCAATCAGCCATTATTAAGCATTATTAGCCATACTAAGCCATTTATCAACCAACCATTATTAGCCATTATGATCATTGATAACCATTACTAGAAACCAACACAACACACCACCCCCAGCCATCAGCACCTTCCTGCACATCCGCAGGTCGAGTCCCTGGCATCGCTGTTGCGACGCCGTGGTCGATTTCAGATGTTGCCGCCGTCAGAACATAGCACTGGGTTGAGGCCCGGGACCAGCCGCAACGTTGCGGCATTGGGTTGCTCCAAAAATGATGGTAATTTTGGATCATTCATAGGGCCACATGCCAGCAACTTGCGGGTACACCATGGCTACTTGGATGTGCAGGTGGGGTTAGTTCACCATGATGAGTTACGCCTTAGAAGGTAGCTGAACTAACCCCTAAAAACCATGGGAGTTGGGACCGCTGACCTTCGCCGTCGGGGTACACCATGGAGCTGCTGATGAGATCGTGGAGCAATCAGCTGGAAATAACCAACTCCATGGTGGCGTGCGGACCAAAACGGGATCATTTGAGAGGTAAATCTAGATATACCATGGACATTGAGTGTGTCAACTATAGGATTTTAAGATCATGGTAAAAAACAAGGCAACTATAGGATTTCATAACCATGCCCAAAAAATTGCATTCACCATGCCTTCACAGCGTTGGTATTTGTCAGTTTTCATCCCTCATTTTTCAGCAGAACTTTGCATTTTTCCGCTTCGCCAGATCGCCATGGGGTACCATCATTACCATTGTCCGTTGATTGGCCAACCATGATTAGCCATCAATCATTACTGGCTGGTGGTTTCATTGCCATTTTTTATCTTCCCAAATGTATCAACAAGTGGTTGGTTGGTGGACAAACATATTTTTCATAGGGGTTATAGCCACCAAGCAGATTACCCGTAGTTGACCATGTGCATCGGTACCATAAATGTCCATCATGATCGAAATATATCCTTAAATTCGCCACTCAGATGCTCAATGGCGCTGGTCTGGTTGGTGGTTTGATTGACATTTTTATTTTGCCAAATGGCTATGGGTCAACATTAATGAACCAGGAATGGGGTGATAATGACCAACAGTAATAGGGAAAACAATGGTTAATGATGGGGCAACCAGGGGTACAGGGTTTTGACCCAAAGCCAAATGTAATCATTGACACATGGTTGGTTGACTTGCGCATGTTTTTCAACGGGGTGGTTCAACCACCAACCAATCATGATCAACCACCACCAGCCATCTATGGTAATGATTGTATTTACCATTGGTGTACCCATAAGATTTATCAGATGGTATGCACTACTATGAATGGATCATTTACATTTACTGTATTGTATTTACGTTATGTTTTCCTATATTTAGACATAATCGTAAATCTGATCCATATATAGCTGATCCATTCAGTTATAAAACTATATACAACTATTCAATATATTTGGTTATATTCAACTGTTATGTATTCAACTGCTATTTAATATAACCAATTATATTCAATTATATTCAGTTATTTCAATATGGTTGTATAAGCCTATCAGTTGATTCATATGGTTGTATAAGCCTTGTAACTGATAGCCCATCATTTATGTCAACCATAACTGTCATATATTCAACTGTTGACATATCCATGGTTGACATAACAACTGTTATATATTCAACTGTTGTGGTTATATGCTTGACAATTCAACCAGTTATGGTTGACATATCCATGTTATTTGCCTATCAGCTGATCCCTTTTGCTACGTAAATCTGCCGCCAACTCCTTGGCTTGGCAGCAGAGGGCGCGACGCCAGGATCTTAGCGACGGACTTCGGTCGAGTTGGGAGCAGCCAGGCGCGAGGTTCATCCGTTGTGGGGACCCAAATTTGAGGGTTTCTCAAGCCATAGGGGACCCAAAAAAAGGCAGGTTTACTGATATAAATAGTTAGGATTGGATGATTTGGGGGTACCCCTATGACTTGAGAAACACCAATGATTATGGACAATGATATTGGATGATTTGGGGGTACCCCTCTTTTAAGAAACGCACAAATGATGGATGGTTTACTACTATAACTTACTACCAAAAGTGGTTGATATAGGTGGTTGATACAGATAAATATAGGTTTACCCCCCCAAATTACTACTATAAGTGGCTGTGGGTCAAGCAGTTAACCAACGAAAAATGCGGGGAGAATAACCAACAACAATGGGGAAAACAATGGTTAATGACAAGGGAACCAGGGGGGCTAAAAGCGTTTTGACCCACAGCCCTATAACTTACTACCATAAGTGGTTGACATGGGTGTATGGGTAGTAGTTCTCCACCACTTTTGGTAGTGGTTATCAACAGTTATAGTCTTTAACTTACTACCAAAAGTGGTTGATATAGGTCGTTAATATAGATAAATATAGGTTGACCCCCCCAAGTTACTACTATAAGTGGCTGTGGGTCAAGCAGTTAACCAACGAAAAATGCGGGGAGAATAACCAACAATAATGGGGAGAACAATGGTTAATGACAAGGGAACCAGGGGGGCTAAAAGCGTTTTGACCCACAGCCCTATAACTTACTACCATAAGTGGTTGACATGGGTGTATGGGTAGTAGTTCTCCACCACTTTTGGTAGTGATTATCAACAGTTATAGTCTATAACTTACCAAAAGTGGTTGATATAGGTCGTTAATATAGATAAGTATAGGTTGACCCCCCCAAGTTACTACTATAAGTGGCTGTGGGTCAAGCAGTTAACCAACGAAAAATGCGGGAAGAACAACCAACAACAATGGGGAAAACAATGGTTAATGACAAGGGAACCAGGGGGGCTAAAAGCGTTTTGACCCACAACCCTATAACTTACTACCATAAGTGGTTGACATGGGTGTATGGGTAGTAGTTCTCCACCACTTTTGGTAGTGGTTATCAACAGTTATAGTCTTTAACTTACTACCATAAGTGGTTGATATGGCTATGGGTCAATATTAACCATTAATACTAAGCAACAATGGGGAAAACACTGGTTAATGATGGTAACCAGAGGTACAGGGTTTGGACCCACAGCCATATAGATGGTCAATAGATGAATATAGGTTTACCCACCCCAAGTTACTACTATAAGTGGTTAATATAGCTATGGGTCAAGCAGTAAACCAACCAAACGATGGTTTAGCCAGCTGGTTAATGGTTAATAGTAGGGGATGACAACAATGATAGGGGACATATACCAACTAGATAGTGATGGGTCAATACTGACAAGCCAATTAATGGGGGAGAATTCCCAACAATAATAGGGAAAACAATGGTTGATGATGGGTAACCAGGGGTAATTACAGGGTTTTGACCCATAACCATATAGGTTAATTAATTAACCATATTCTACTCATAGTTGTTGATCATTGCAGAATATGGTGGTTTCAACTACCATGCCATATAGGTTAATTAACCATATTCTATTCATAGTTGTTGATCATTGCAGAATATGATGGTTCAAATTAAAATAGGAGACCCCAAAGTCATAGATGGTTTATTGCTATAAGTGGTGACTTTGATGGTTTGGGGTACCCCTATGACTTGAGAAATACCGATATGGTGGTTTCTCAATAGCTGGGGTACCCCCACAAAAAATGGTGGGTTTGTTACTGTATACATGGTACATGACTTGGATGATAACTGGGGGTACCCCCAGAACTTGAGAAACAACCATATTAGTTTGTTGGGTAAGCATCATTAACAATGAACCATCAATTGAACATCAAGCAACCACCAAGCAACCATCATGAACCAATCAAGTGACCACCAAGGAACCCTCATTAACCATGTGACCGTAGCCATTCCCACCAGAATTCACGCGCGCCGTTCATATCCCTGTTCTGGTTGTGTTTCCTCCATTCCACGAGAATCAGCATCAGTTCATGAGAGTATTTGATGGATGACTCACCAAATATTTGTCATGGTAGTAGATTTCAAACAGTGTTAATGGTGGTTTATTAGTCATGGTGGTCTACTAGTACTTAATTACCACATATTCGTTAATGGTGACTTACCAATCTTAACCTGATAGTTTATTGGTCATGATAGCTCCGTGGTAATAAAGAGCATCCTAATTGCATGGACAATCACCAGCTGTTGATGGGTGATGGTGGTGTAGCTTGACAGCGGGCTCTACCAGAATTTGGCGAGTGATTGTAAAAGTGTTTGCTACGGGAGTCATACACATTATACGGGTTATTGGTTACAACCACTAGTAATGGTTCATTATTCATTGAGATTGATCACCAACAATAGTGTTTAAAAATCTACTGGTTGGTGGTTTTAGACAGTTTCTATTTTCTCCAGCCCCATATTTGGGATGGTTGGGTGATTGACTAGTGTTTTTTTCCGAGGGGTTCTTCAACCCCCAGCCAGTACTCCAGTATCAGCAATTATGGGGTAGGTTCTCCAAACATACTGGCAGCAAGCTGGATAGACACTTTGACTGGTCCTGGAAGGGGTGTCCCAGCCTCGGGTGGTGTTTGTGATTCGCGAAGCCATCTTCATCCAACAGCCACTTGGGAATCGAACAACCTCAATTGATATATTCGCATCTATTTTTCATGGCTCTTGCCATCATTCCTCATCCATTAGCAAACACAACCATCATAAACCATCATCAACCATCATCAACCATCATGAAACGTCATCATGCAACCAACCCCCAAAAAAAGACACCAGAATCAACCACCATGAAACCTCGTCATTTTCCATGACACACGAATCACATGATTTTCCATAGAAACCATTCCCATCCATCAACCAGAGCTATTACTGCTTACAAGGTGGGCCCCCAGAAGTTATAAGTTGGGTTACAACCCCTATAGCTGGTAGTTAACCCAAGTTATAACTACTGGAGGGGTTAGTTATAACTACTGGTAGTTAACCTAGTTAGGTTACAACCCCTATAACTAGTTAACCCTATAACTGTTTGGGTTTTAACCCTAGTTAAGTTAGTTATAAACCAACGTATAAATGGTTTGGGGCCCACCTGATGAGCCACCAGCACCAGCAGGAGCTGCTGCTCTTCCATGGTGACAAGCAGACGGGGATCATCGACGTCAGCATGCAGTGCTATGGCAGCGCTGAAGACAGGAAAAAGTCGTAGCAAGTAGCTGGGCTAATGATGATGATAATGATGATAGTAAGTAGTAGTAATGATGGTAGTAGTAGTAGTCGTCGTCGTCGTCGTCGTCGTCGTCGTCGTCGTTGTTGTTGTTGTTGTTGTTGTTGTTGTTGTTGCTGCGTTTGTTCTTCTTTTGAAGCCATCAGCACTTCACGACCAGATTGTTGACCAACCCGTTGCCATCGACAGGTACCTCTTGCAGCAGCATCCTTTGGCCATTCCGTTGGTGAAGACAGTGAAGTGCCGGGCCCCAGGGGGCCCCAGGGGGCCCCAGGGGGCCCCAGGCCGTGAGAGGCTCCATGTCGGGGAGGATCAACTGAAAGCTGGACAAGGCGATCTTGGTGATCTCATAGGCTAAAGATTCTGGCAAAATAGGCATTTCGAAATGATCTCATAGATTCTCATAGGCATATCTTGATGATCTCATAGGCATTCATTAACAAAATATGACTCTTTATTCCTGGGCACATGTTGTACAAGAGTGTGTATGTATACATATCTTGTATCTGTATGTGTTTGTATGTGTCTATGCGCACGCTACATGACTGTCCACAAATAAATCGAACATGTACTGGTGGGTTCCCTTCTAATGATGGCCATGAACAGTGTTCGAACAAAATGGTAGTGGGTATAGCTGTACAATACTAACAATGGTCAGCAAGGATAACTCAAGAAGCACCACTGCAACACATTCCTAGTTGGATGAAGTTGGATGTAATTGCCAATTGTTGCTGCTTGGTGTTGTTTCAAAGCATTTCAAACTTGGCTCAACCTGACATGATGAGCCAACAACTGACGATCAGAAGATTGAAAATTGGTACCAGCAGCAAGAAGGAGATTGGGAAAGCCTGTATTTTTCATCTGAACTGGTGGCAGAAACAATTGGGTGAGCCGCCGGTCCCCCGGTTCACATCCCACGACGTCATGACCGGTCACTGGTTAACGGGATATCATTTGCCCATTGACCTGGGCTTGGTCAACCATGGTCATATCCAACGATGGGTTGGTTTAACCAATAGCTGCCCGCCCGGAGAGTCGTCCGGCCTCGGATTCCTCGGAATGGGCAGTTTCCCCACGCCCTGCCAATGGGTGTTGTTGTAAGGGTAGGCCCCGTGACCCATTGGTGAGGGGGGTTTCTTGCCAGAGATGGCAAATGACTAAGCGGGCAGTAGTAAACTGGATGGCTTATACCTACTAACTTAGGTTTTTAGTGTTTTTGGGATATGATTGATTTACCATATAACCACTAAACATATATTTTCAGCAAGGGATCTATAAGCCACCAAGTAAACAAACATGATTACCATCCATTATATACATAGCCTCATCAGCCACCAGCATTGACCGTTCTCAATCATCAACATTACCATCATTACCTCCCTTTCGACCATCATCAAAGCTTGTCATGAACAACCTTGATCAAGCATCCATTCACCATGCTTAATCATCAGCCATCGATTGACGATCAGCCAACCCTCGGACCTCCATTTTCTATCAAGATATTCCAACAATCACTCGGTTGATAGAAAAATCTTTAGGACCTTGTGTTCTTAACCGCGGATTATAGGGTTTTCCAGGTATATTTTCCCATCAACCAATCCAGTGATAGTTTAATAGTGATAGCTTTGATTGATTAATTATCATAGTTGCTTACAACTGTTTAAAGATCGTAGGTACCACATCTACCATTTCACCTTGCACTAACCGTCAAAAACCATCATCTCCCATCATCAACCACCATTAACGGGTATGGCCACGGCGTATAGCCACTGTCAATATCGACCGTAGCCATCAGTTGTTAACCATCAATCATTGGCCACTATCAAAAACATCATCCATTAGCGCACTTTTTCTGGTAACCCATCATTACGCACTATAAACCAGCCATTTCCCAATTAAAAAAACGCTTGAGTCCATCATTACACATCCATCAATGGTTAACCAACCACTTATCTAACCATCAATTCAACCATCATCTAACCATCATTAACCACTCCAAACCACCGCTGTGATGGCCATCTCCCAACTGAAAAACCACTTATCAACCTACGATGAAACATCATTAACTACTCTAAACCACCCCTGTGATGGCACCAAAACACCACGATCGAGTCTAATTTCACACCCATCATCAACCATCATCAACCACAGCTAATTGAGTCAAGCATCATCCACCAATGGTTGAATAACCATCAACCATCAACCATCATTAGCAAAAAAAAGAGTCAACCATCACCCATCAACCATCATCGACCATCAAACATCAACCATCACAATAACCATCAACCATCAACCATCATTGAGTCAACCATTTCCTCACCAGCCCCACGCCCCACGACAACGCCGCTTGGTTCGCCGCCACCCCACGGACCCTAAATCGCGCGGTCCCCCAAGGCGTTGGGCGCGGCGCTTGGAGCTTCATGGGCGCGGCAAAGGTGGGGCAACGCAACGGTGACGGGCACGTTTCGGGGTGGTGAAATCGAGTGGTTCCATAGGGGTTCAAAGCGCCAAGTAGATGGGAAATGGTGGTTTAGTAGTGGGTGATGGTGGGAAATGCTTGGGAAATGGTTTATAGTGGTTCAACGTGGTTAATGTGGTGGTTTAGTATGGTTTAGTAGTGGTTAATAGTTGGAAAGGTTCAATGTGGTTAATGTTAATGATGGGTTCATCAAAGGTGAAGAGTCGTGTTTTTTTGGTGGTTTAGTAATGGGAAATGGTTGGGACATGTTGGGTTAGTGGTCTTGATAATTAGATTGATGCTTGATGATGGTGAAGTTGATGGTTATGATAGCGGTGATTTAAGCGCACTGGTGGTTGTATTTAATGATGGTTTATTGATGATTAATTATGGTGAATCGATGATGATTGGTTTTGCTGATGCTGAGTCGATTGTGAACCAAAGGCAAATTTGATGGTTCATGATGGTTGATCATAATGAATAAGGATGGTTGTAACCATGGTGAATAGCAGTAGATGGTCAAAGGATGGTTCATGGTTGACCATAAATGCTGGTTCATGATGGCCTACTGGTCAATACCTTTTATGATGGATACAAGAATCCATGGTCGTGAATCGCAAAGGGATTTCGGTGACAATATCATACCCTCTGGCAAACTAGATAAGATGGCAATGGACAAGTCACCTTTTTGTTAGGAAAAACACCCTGGGAAACCATCCATTGTGTTGGATTTTCCAGCCAGCCATGTTAGTTTACCAGAGGGTACTTATGACCAGTATCGTCGATAGGTTTACTGGCAGATCAGCCTTGCCGGCACATCACATGTCAACCTTGAGGCACTGGGCGTTTGTTGAAAATCGGGAACTTGGGACAGCCCAAAATGGTCCAGCATTGGATGCACCCATGAGGACGCAGCCGGTGGATAAAGCTCTGGTTCCTCAAGGGGACCCCCCGCTCTATGGGTTGGGAAAGCACCAATCATAGCTGGTTGGTGGTTTCAAACATGTTGAATTCTCCCCAGTATTAACCCAGAGCTGGTCAGAGTTGGTTGACTCATATTTTTCATATGGGCTGGTTCAACCACCAACCAGATGGGGTTTTCCTTCAGATTTTCTCCTATCAACCCAGTGACACCCAAGACTGGCAGATCCCACCAGGGACCTTTGAGTGGATGATGCTTTGCGTGGCCTTCCTCCAAGAGCAAAAATTGCTGTTGGGGCCCTAAGGTCAAGGCTTCTGAGGATGTTTTTTGCGGGTGTTTTCAGCGCTGAACAAAAGTTTTACAGCAGAAGAAACAAATGAGTATGACATGATATCTATATGTATATTTGTACATGTATGATAGACACACATACGCAAATATGATACAATATATAATACGTATTCGTATATCTAGAAATACAAGAAGGTCGGCTAGAAACAGATATTCGGTCCAACCAATCTTTTGCCAGCCAAAACCTGTTGGATGGACTAGTTTACACTCCGGTAAACTAACCGTTTGTTGGTGGTTTCCCAGGGTTTCACTCGAAAATATGGTCAAATCCATTGCCAGGTTAGTTTACCGGAGGGTACTTGCTTTGAGATGTGTTTTTTTTTTCGGAGCGTCGCCAAGGGCGCCCTAGCTCATGCTTGGCTCAGCTGGCGTCGTGTCATCGGATTGGCTCAGCTGAGTCCAGTTGCAACTGAATGGTCACCCTGTTTCCATGGGCCCGATTCATTGTGGTTGATGGCAATCGCTGGTACCAATCATAGATACCATGGCTATCCATGGATGATCCCCGATTACTCAGTGATATGGTACGTAATGATTAGTACCATGATGAGTACTACGCGAGGCCTCTTGCTGACCATAGACAATCATCGTTGCAGCTTGCCTCGCGTGTACTTGACCACGAGTCATTGCATCAGAGTTTTCGCCACCAATGGAACATCAATAAACCATCAATTTACCATCAGAACCCTGATGCACCAGAGCCGTGATCAGCCTTTTGGGACGGTTCGCATCATGTCAACAAAAAACGATTGGATCATTGTGGCATCTACCAGGCCCTAGGCACCAGGCATGGCCCCATGGGCATGGCCCTAGGCATGGCACTAGGCCCTAGGCATCCACCAGGTACCGCGACCCATCGATGCCCTGGCGCCATGTGGCGCATCTGGGGCCTGGCGCTGCTGGTGCTGCTGGCGCTGCCGTGCAGCCTGAGCTTCGCGCAGCCGCGGCGCGATGTGGTGCTGGGAAGCATCGCAGTGACCTGGTGAGCACCGGGCTGGGAAGCACCGTGGGAAGCACCGGGGGCCGGCAAGGGCGTGAGTTAGCACAGCCATTGGTGCCAAGGGTGGCGAAGATGTTGAACCACCGGCGATGGTTGATGGTTCGTGGTGGTTGATGATTGTTTCTTTTGGCTGCTCAAAAAGCGTTCATCAAAACCATCACATCATCATCATCATCATCATCATCATCATCATCATCATCATCATCATCACCACCCCATCAACCATCACTGTCACCCCATCCATGGTTACCACCCATATTCTGTTGGGCGGGAAAACCGGAAACCCAGGAGTTGTAACCAGCAATTAGTTGCAAGGCTTGCTTGTAGGTTTTACCACATTTTCTGGGACTTATTCACCATTCTCAACCATGGCTCAACCATCAAAACACCATCAACTAACCAGCTATTGACCATTTCACCTGGCCATTACCATCGTTAACCATCATTAAATCATTAGCCATCATTTCCCATCACTAACCACCATGAACGGTGCCACTTTTCATCCTATCAAAACACCATCCGTTCGCCCACCACCCATCAACCTAACCACAAACCATTCACCTCTATTAACAAACCATTTCCCTACCAAACCATTATTAAATCACTATTGACCAACCATTCCGGAAACAAAAATCACCAAGAGTCATCAACCATCAATTTCACCACTATTGAGTCTTAACCACTATTAATACCCATTAACCCAAGCATTTCCTAAGCATTTCCCAACCATTTCCAAACCCAACAACACCACCAACGGGTGTTTCTCAAGTCATACCCCCAGTTGTAGTAATAAACCAAGCATTTTGAGGCTTCTGGCTTTCCTGGCTTGAGCAAGCCCCATATTTACTTGTTTAACCATTCTTATCCGTTTAACCATTCTTATCCCAACCAACCAACTTGCTTAAACCCAACCAACCCAAGCAAATTTCAACCAACCCTTTCTAAGTTGTTTAGCTCATTCCTTGGTCCCAACCATATTTTCACCAGGTTGTTTACGAAAAACTCCTATCCCAACCCTTGACGCATCGGGTGTTTCTTAGAATAGGGGTACCCCCCAATCATCCATTGCTAGTCATTTATACTAATAAACCCACCATTTTTTGGGGTCCCCTATGGCTTGAGAAACTCCCCCATGGAAATTGGAAAATGATCCCAACCAACCTCAGCTCCTCCAAGCCTCCAACCCTCCTCCGAGGCCATGGGCTGGGCCGGCTACCTGGGCAGCGCCGACAGCACCACTGCCGCGGGCGACGCGGCGGTGCAGCTGGGTTTGGGCGCACGAAGTGTGGAGGATGCTACGGGCTGGGCGCCTTGGTCGGGTGGTGGGTGGGGTCAGGTTGGTTGGGTTGGTTGAGATTTGTTTGAGATTGGCTGGTGGGTTTTTAGTTGAGATTGTTGGGGTTGAGATTCGCACTGGGAATGCTCGGGTTCTGACAAGCCATGCTTGGAGTCCTGATTCGCATGAGATGAATAGTTTCCAGCCATGAACTGAGGATCTAAGGAATATCCACAAACCAGTGTGAGATCGCCCACGTGACGAACACGAGCTATGGCAAAGAATCCGAGTAGTCATGGAATATCATGGACCTACAAAGTGGGCCCTCAACCACTTATAAGTTGGTTCATAACTCATCTAACTAGGCTTAACTACCAGTTATAGGGGTTATAACCCAACTTAGTTCAGTGGTTGGGGGCCCACCTTGTACCGTAGCACGTTGGTACCGGGGATCACCACGGCTGGCAGGGCTTGGACGGCCTAAGGAGCTGCTTTTCTTCAAGAAAACCTTGGAGGATCTCAGCCTTCGGTGTCCCAAAAACTCCCAGGTGCGACTGCCGTTGTGGCCAGGCGGCATGCCGCATCGCAACAAGCAGATGGCCTTTGGAGTAGTTGCTCGTCAGGACTATTGATACACCTGTCTATCTATGATGGTTGATGAGCAACTGGCCTAATCCAAATGATGGATATCATCATGGATACGATGGCAGGTGTCATGGTTGATGATGACAATACCTAGTTGCGCCTAGCTGGTTCTGGTGTTTTTGACGCATTGGTCGCCGAGTGTTGATCAATGCAAGGGAAGGAGGAGCTGTTCGGAATGACGTGTTGTGGTGGTGCGTTTTGACATGCAGATTGGCCCATGTTGGAACAACGTTCGGTCTCGCAAATATTGAAATAGAAAAGCTGAATAGCCGTGAATATTCGAAGGTATAAATAGTTGTTGAATAGCCGTTTGGTTAACAGCCCATCACAAGCTGATATGTGTAAATACTATGTGTGCGGCTGTCCGTATATGCATGACCAGCGCTTCAGGGCCTGTGAAATGCATGCGGCCCTGGCCATCAACTAAGAATGATCTCAAGAAATTGACTGGCTGCAGCGATGGGCTGGGTTTAGGCTGGCGCCTCGGGCCCGCTGTTTGTACATCGAAAAGTCATACAATTCTTTAGAGTTCTGCTCAAATATTCACCCTTGGATTTCCAGAGGTTTTGACCAGCATTACTGGCTGGTGGTTAGGAGGGAGCTGCTGGGAGCCAGGGGTATCCCACTTGATACCTTCTCAGGGGGAGCAAGGCCAGGACCAGTCGTGACCCCACCTGGCAGATTCACCCACCACTGTTTACCATCATTCACCCTGATGAAGCGCTATTGGTGTTCGATATTTTCAGGTTATTTGTCGTTTTGAGCGTTCATTGAAGGAAGCAAAGTTCTGAGACTGTGATCATTTGTCCAGTGTCAGCATTCACGGCTGGGATTTGAGAGACCTTTTCGGTTGACTCCAACTCCTGGTTGGTGCTAGTACGGTTTCAGGATATGGGAGAATGACGATTAATAGAAGCGAAGTTCAATTGGGGTTGACACAAAAATGTCAACAACCAAGTTGATCAAAGATTGTTGCTGTCATTTTTTTGTATCATATCAAACCATCATATCAAAGATTGTTTATAACGATATGACAACAACCAGCATTTATAGTTTTCATATCGTTTTTATCATCGTTACTGTCGTGGTTAGTAATGATTGATCCTGGCGATACCCTGGTTAACCAGCTGGTTGCCGCAGCTCGTGGCCAGTTGGTCCCTGTTTCATGGTTGCTTCCGATCTGCCTTACCAACCATTCAACACAACCAACCAACCACAACCAACCACAAGCAACCACAAGAAACCTCAACCAACCACAACCAACCTCAACCAACCTCAAACCAACCAACCTTCATCTCAACCTCAACCAGCCACCCACCCCACCCCGCCAGGTGGTGTACCACTACACGGATCTACCGAGCGCCCAGAGCATCGTCGCCGGGCGTCGCGGCTTGCGCTTGAGCCGCGGCGGTTTCAAGGGCGGCGGCGTCTTCTTCTCCAAGCGCGCGCCCGTGAGCGACGCGGTGGACCCAGCGCAGGGCGACAGGACACGGCCATGACGGCCATGACGGGTTGCACTCAGCAACAGTAGTGGGGGTTCAGTTGTTGGTGGTGGATGTTAGGTGAACATAGGTGAACACAATTGACCACCAGTATCCTTTTATGGTATATCAGTACCACTAGTGTACTTTTATTGGTTCACTATAGTCTATAGTATATGAACTCTCAGCATTGAGTGCATCAAGAGCTAACTGTAGTGGTGAAAGTGTATACTTTTTGGTGGATCTTAGATGAACTTAATTGACCACTGATATACTTTTGTAGTCAATATCAGCATCAAATGTATAGATATTTGTGTGTATATATAGATGGTATGCCTTATAGACAAGTGTATACATATACTTAACGTTTATATAGCCCTGAGTCAAAACCCTGTACCCCTGGTTCCCCACTATTAACCACTGTTTTCCTTATTATGTGTTGGTTATTATGAGTCATTATTGGTAGGTTAATATTGACCCACAGCCATATATTTGTAACATATGCGTATTTTCTATATGCATAGTTAGCAGATACCCCACCTTGAAAGGCCAGCAGGCTGCCGGAGATGTGTGTTTTTGCCGGAAACAAGGGTTGGTGATGTTAAAAAGTGCTTAAGCTAAGCCTCAGATGGGGTGTGGACGAGGGAATGTTATCCTGAGATGTGCATTTTTTTCCGGTGCAACATGCAAATTCTTGGTGCAACTGGCAAATTCTTGCTTGATTTCCAAACATACATGTCTATTTTATGGGAACAATATTATCATACAACCCACCATTCATTGGTGTAGCACCGACATCATCATCATCATCATCATCATCATCATCATCATCATCATCATCATCATCATCATCATCATCATCAATCACCATAGTATAATCCATTGTTGCTTATTAGTCCCTTTAGTCATCCTCATTACTTGGAACCATTGGTGGGTCATCACCACCAACCCATCTTCGATGCTTCGCCATGGTTCCGCTACAGCTCTTCAGCATGCCGCTTCCGCAGGCTCTGGCGTGAGCTCTTCCCCGCTTGGC
>VSDK01028356.1:268540-300241 GCA_009767595.1 Symbiodinium kawagutii
CCGCAGCAGCTGGTGCGCAACTATGGCGCTGCCGTTGCACCCGGAAGGGAAAACCAGGTTTGGATGGCAGTCAGGTGGCGTCAGGTACCAAGCAGACCGCGGTGCGAGGTTCATTCTGAGTGGAAAGCCATCCATTTTGGAAACCTGTAGATGGCTGGATGGGAAAACCATGATGGAAAGGCATTCATTCAACCGTTCCTTCCCATCTTTGACTGGGTCAATGGGAAGAAGCCAGTTTGGTGGTTAAACCAGGGCTTTTCAACGTAGATTTTCCCAGCAAACTACCTGGTGAGAATGTTGATTGGCAGCAATATGATTCTTCATGATGACTGCATACGCCCATTGGATTCGAACTATCTACGCGTGTTTCAATATTTCACTCGGGGGCCATACATATTTCACCAATATTGGTGGATCATCAATATGGATCAATATGGTTTGTTGATTTGAAGGCATAGGACTACGGCAGGATTGCAACATGATAGCCATCTCACTTCGCCTGTTGGCCAATTTTTTGAGCTGTTACCAGGGCGGAAAACACACTGACACACCCACACACACTCACCCATACACACGCACAGTTGCACGTAGGCACGCGCACTTGCACACACACACACACACGAATGCAGGCATCTAGTGACAATATTTAGTGATGTTTGCTGCATACTGTACACCTCTGAACACCAGAATCTCAAGACCCTGTGAGTGGTTGATGATCTACGTGAAGATTGGTGCCATTCAGAGATGCCCTGCGTCTTATACGGGTCGTGATGCTTGAGTCAGGTGGATGCTGTGCTGGTTTGCTATGTGCCCTTCAGCATGTTGGAGGAGTGGTGACCACAGCTTCACAAGCAGAGCGTCGCTGGGTTGCTGAATTGGATGTTGGGTGGTGCGCCTGATTTGTCAATGCTCTAATGATGGTTTGTCAAAACAGGGAACCCTCAAAAATGGTGGGTTTATTGCTCAAATGACTACTATCAAGGATGATTTTGGGGTTACCCACCAATTTAAGAAACCATCACAAGTTAAAACCGGGATCAATAGGGATATCGTGGCAGCGATGGTCCTCATAGTAATACTAGCTAAAACAATGATACTGATAGATATTTTACGGGTATCACGGTATCACTGATCTTGTGATATGATGGGTATCAGCAGCAATAGCAAAGCAATGGCAAATCATTTTATCAGTAGAGAATTAAAATCCCATGTCAGTGCAAGAGTAAAGTAAGCATATCGATGCCATTTGCAAATCAATTAATTACACAATATCATGAACGCCATTGCATCATGATATTTGATACTTAATGATGTACAGGTACCAGTACATATGTGAATCGGTAAAATTGCATGCGCATCACTAGCCATCATCAACCATAATCAATCTTTTTCAAACATCATCAACCATCATTGACTGGACCACCAAGCTAATCATCAAGCAAACCAGCAAGCTAACCACTAATAACACTTACAGTGCGTAACCAGTACTATTGTTGGTTATCAAGCACCATGTGCAGCCCCCATCCTGGATCAGGATGAGCCTTAATCATTCCCAAGCATCATTTATCACAATTAGCCACTGAGGACGCAATTAAACATCAATTACAAACCATCATGATCTCCTATGACAACCCTATTATTGTTATTAACCATCATAATCTCCTACAAGCTACTAGGACCATTATGATCTCCTATAGCCACCCATCACAAGCCCATTATTGTTGGCCATAAGAAACATGAGGATGTAGATGCTCAACCACATTTATGAAACATCATGGTCATAACTGTCAAAACCATCACTATGGTCCCCTTAACCATTAACCATTCTTAGCGCTATTATTGTTGGCCATCAGAACTCCCCACATCTGGCTATGGGTCAACACCCTATACCCCTGGTTCTCCCATCGTCAACCATTGTTTTTCCAGTATTATTGTTGGTCATTATCCCCCATTAGTTGGTTGGTTAATGTTGATCCATAGCCATATAGCTGATATATCCCCTAGTATTGTTGGCTATTATCCCCTATTGTCAACCCTAAACCAACTATTATTGTTGGTTAACTGCTTGACCCCATAGCCATCTCAACATCCTGCAGGATGTGGACATCAGCGAGCGCAGCGATGCAAGCTTCATCGCCCTGGAGAAGTTCGAGACCTTCGGAGCGGAGTCACCTGGCACGGCTCTTATGGCGTGGGGCTGCGGGGTGTCCGCCGTGGAGGGACAGATGGATGAAGTCGTGGCTATTTTCGATGGTTGATGTTGGCTGATTCATGGCTAAGTCATGGTTGGTAATGGTAGTAATGGCTAGTGGATAGTTGATGGCTGATCAGTGGTTGATAATGGACACTCAATGGTGGAAATCGGTTGAGTAATGGCGAAATGATGGCTGATTAATGTTTAATCATGGCTGATTCAGGGTTAACACTGTGCTCTGGGTTAAACATGGTTGATTGATTGCTAGAAAATCGTTACCCATGGCTGATTGGTGATTAATGATGGCTAATCAGTGGTTCAGTATTGGCCGAGTAATGGCTAATCGATTAATGGCTAGCTTAATGGCTGCTTGATGGTCAAGAATGGCCAGTTAGCAGTGGTTAATGATGGTTAATTAATTAAAGCTGGCTACTACTTCTGATTGTTGATGGTGATTCATCACGCGATGCTTCATGAGAGTCGTTAGTGGTGATTGATTGTTAAAAAAGGAAGATGCATGGTGAATTTTAATTTTGATAGTGATGATTCTGTGGTTGAAGAATGATGAGAGAATAGTGACTAGTGCTTACTAATCGGTATTAATGATGAATATTGATGATTTTGTCATAATGACAAATTGGCAGAAAGTGATGGTTGATTTTGGTAAATCACAGGGGTTCAAAACCGACATGTGCCAGCATTATGCAAGATCTTAAAAACTCAAAACCAACCCAAATCTCATCATCCATCGCTAATGCATATTTCGCCCTCGGGCCAGGGCGATGCCTGTGTACTTGTGCAGTAAACCAGCAACTTACAGTTGTAATTACAATGAGGTAGTTAACCCATATTAACCCGATAGATATGACATATTTTTCTATGTGTCTATTGATCAGCAAGGAAACTCTGTGACTTTTGGTGGTTACAATTAGTGGATATGGATGGATAGAGTTGACCGTTTGAATTTGCTTGTGAGCTATAATGCTTAACATGTTTTTTGGCTGAGGGTACCATTTTGCTCTATTTTTGGGTGTCAAGAGGGGGTGTCAACAGGGGGTGCAGCCTTGTGCTTCCCTGTTTTTGGGTGTCGGAAGGTGGTGCGCAGCCTGGTGCGTGAAATCGTTTTTTTTGGGTTATAGTTAACCACCGGTAATCGTTCAAGTAGCCCTCGACCATTTGGTAGCCATGAATCAGCCATTATAGACCATTAATCAGCCTATCTCAGCCATGAATCAGCCACTCTTAACCAATCATCAGACTCATGAGTCATGAACTTCTCTGCGTCACCAGATGCGCCGTGCCAGTGAGGTACTTTGCATCCCGCAACATCCCGCGCGCCTTTCGTTTAGTGCCTTGAGAAAGTGCCAAGAAAAAAAAACAGGATCCGCGAGGCGAAAGTTGTGGTTTCTGGGGCATTTTTTGTATGGGACAAGTGGTGGAAGACCATGAAACAACCAGGGGAAAGCATGGAAATTGACATGACAAGTTGATGAAATCATGTTTGAGAGCAGGTTTTTGAAAGGAATACCGTAGTATTCATGGTTATGGAGTGTGTACTGCTGGTAAACAGCAAGCACCACATACCTACTCTAACCATTTGCTGGAGGTACAGGCTACCTTCTGAATACCGGTAGCATATTGTGCTAAAGTTCTTGTTGCTAAAGTTCTTGTTGATGGTTCTTTCACTGCGCAGAGTGGTATCATAATTTGATAGTAGCAACGATGCGAAAGTATCACTATCTGCATGCACTTGGAGTAATCATGAGTTACCACTATGGAATAGAGCAAGCAATAAAAACGTGGCAGCTGATGAAGCGGAAATATCTCTGAAGCAATGATTACAAAGTGGTACCCCCGCCTCTTGTTCACTCAGATTGCTTCAGAGCTGGGTAACTACCAAACTATAACCTGGTAACCTGTACTGGATGGTGGCAAATCTCAAGCAACGAAGGTAACCAGGGGGTACTACTCTCCAATAGAACTAATATCAATCGTCCACAGGCGGCCATAGATGTATTTTTTTTGTTTCGTGTCTACTGTGGTTTCCACCTTTCCGAAGTTGTCATGAACACCATCGAAAACAGCTCACAGCAATGCAGCTTGATGGTTGCTACCTTGCTCCCCCAAGAATGTCCCACATGAATCATGGGATGTAGCATGGTAGTCTTGGTGAGCTGAAAATATGTCCAACTCTGACAGGTAGACTATTGATTTAGCCAACAGTTTTCGTCTCCGGGGCTGGAAAATCACCACTAGGAAAGGGGTTCGTGCCAAGCCATGGGGTAACCGTTGTACCCCACCAAAAAATATTCATTTTACATGTGGAAACTATTGGTTGACTGGGGGTACCACTATGGCTTGGCACATACCCAAAGGAATCTACAGCCAGTATGATGCATTATTTATTCAGCCAACGAGCTGTTGCACTTCAGGAGTCGTAGAATTGTACCTGGGGGTTCTTAAGCGAGTGTGGGGACCCCCAAGTTATGTTTGGTTTACTATAAATGACTGATATGAAGGATGATTTGGGGGTACCCCTATTTTGAGAAAGACCCACCTGATGAATGATCACATTGATGCTTTCATCAGTCTGTCAGAGACTCATCCAGCGGAGTTTTTTTTTGTATGGTCTTGGTTTGCATTGTTAAAATCAACGTCATACAACCAGTCTCATACAGTCCAAGTTAACAATTTGCTTCTATTCTTTGTAAACAAATCACCACTTCACCTTGTAAATGCCTTATTCCTTGCAGAAAATCACAACTTCACCTTGTAAATACCTTAATTATTCTTTGTTAAACAACATCACTTCACCGTGTAAATGCCTTATTCCTTGCAGAAAATCACATCTTCACCTTGTAAATGCCTTATTCTTTGTTAAACAACACCACTTCACCTTGTAAATCCCTAATTCCTTGCAAAACATCACCACATCACCTTGTAATTTCCTTCTTCCTTGTTTAAGAAAAACACCACTTCACCTTGTAAATACCTTATTCCTTGTTAAGAATCACCACTTCACCTTGTAAATCGCTTATTCCTTGCAGAGAATCACCACTTCACCTTGTAAATCCCTAATTCCTTGTTAAACATCATCACTTCACGAAACCTACATCCCATGAATGAGCCCAATGAATCCATCTTGACCAATGATCGCTGAATCAACGATCACGACCGTTTCAGATCCCTAGTATCCGTTGAGCATCATCAGCAATCATAAGCATTGTAGCTAGTGTGTGGAATCTGCTAATATCAGCATTAACATCCATTCACCGGGTAATAGTATTGGTGAATGCGTGTGATATTTTCATGCGATTATTAGTTGTTGATATACCACTAACCATCAGAGGTAGCTTTATTATGATTGGTTACTGTAGCACTTTCATTCTCGCCTCCCGAACCTGATTCGAAGCCAAGGCCACCATTCAGTGACTTCACATCAGGCCAAGGGAAGACGGTGCTGAAAATTTCACCACAGAACTTTCCGGTGACTGAACAGCTAGCCAGTGTCAATGGCAAGCCTAAATTTTCGCTTTTAGTCGGGGCTTGTGACACTGGTTTAAAGCCGGGTTTGGGGGCAACTCTGAACTGGAAAGACCATGGAATAATTACCTGGGACTGATAGTAGGACTGCGTATATCTTCATGATCATTTGAAGTCATTTCTGTTTGTATGTGCATAGACTTCTGATGTCTCATGATGTCTCTTTATATCTACAGAAGAGCAGAAACGGAAAACCATAGACACCCTCAAACCTGTGATTCAGATTGGAAATATGAGTTCTTTGCGAATCCTCTCGCTCAGAATTTTGGCAGTTTGGCTGGTCCACGTCCAACCATGTCCTGTCAAGGATTCCGGTAGAAAGCTGACACTTGGGTCGATCTTATTGACGGGGGTTGATAAAGGTTGATGTAAATGTGTATATAGCTAAGAGTGGCTGATAGATGGATGAGTTCTGATGAGAGTCTTGCAGATCGGGTTTCCTCGCGATCACTACTCACAAGTTGCATGATGGTGTATTTCAACCAGCCAATGGTGCTGAAAGTCCACCCACGAAACGTCATCGACTATCACCAACCATTGACACTTGTGGGTCCGAGCAAGAGCTTCGGCCTTCACCACGAAGCCTCTCGGTGTCCAACTCGCCATACCCCCAGTCATCACTGGTGTATTATTGTTCAACAGCCTTTAATCATGACAGGTTGAACCCATTTATCAGCAAACATCATTTTGGCCAACCATTCAGCAGTATCAACCATCAAGCATCACCAACGAAGGATGAACTATCCATGAATTCGGTGGTTTTAAAACATTTCGCTGCAACCCTGAGGTTTGCCCGCGCTTGACTGCAAACATTTCCCAACGCTCAAATTCCTGCGCAGGGCTATTGTTTTAAGCTTCTGAGTTATCAAACCCAATCTTACACCCTAAAATCCGAAAAGCCTAAAACCAAAACCCCTAAAACCCTAAAACCAAAACCCCTAAAACCCTAAAACTCTAAAACCAAAACCCCTAAAATCCTAAAACCCTAAAACCAAAACCCCTAAAACCCTAAAACTCTAAAACCAAAACCCCTAAAACCCTAAAACTCTTAAACCAAAACCCCTAAAACCCTAAAACTCTTAAACCAAAACCCCTAAAACCCTAAAGCTCTAAAACCAAAACCCTAAACCATAAGTCACTGGGTATTGCCCGTGTTTTTGCAACTTCTCCAAGTCTTGACCTTGCACAACAGCATCTATTGCAGTGCCGCTTTATGGGTGTGGATGAATGTCCGGGTTGCGGGGAAACATGTTCATTTTCCCTAGTAAGTATTAGCCAATGGTTGGTTTACTAGTATTTTTCTGCTTGTTGGTTTTAAACACTTTTTCTCCAGTCTTAACGAATGGTTGGCTGGTTAACTAATATTTTTCAGGTTGAAACTGACAGAAACGACCAACCAGATAGCTTTTTCCCTTCACTGATCATAATCAATAACCAGTTTTCACAGGGGCTGAAACCACAGGTTTCACAGGAGTTGAAACCACGAACCATCAGTCACTGTTCGTACTTGGATCTCCCATTGCTTCCCGGGTCCCACCGGCGCCGCGCAGGCGTGCCATCCTTCATACCTCCGCCGGATGCGAGGCAGGGAGGGGAACCACCAAGCATGAGACAGTTCCTGTAGCAAACATGAGGTGGTTACTGTTACGATAATGTGGCTTTTGGTCAATATAAATCAACCAATAATGGGGGACAATCACCAACCATTTTATAGGGAACACAATGGTAAATTATAGGGGAACCACGGGTACAGGGTTTTGACCCACACCCATGTGATTAATTATGGACAATATGCATAGTTTCAATGAAGAATCATGGACCATTTTATTACCGACCACCAAGCATGAGACAGTTTTTACACGGTTTTTATCATATGATAGGTAATGATTATAATGGGACAGGAGGTGCAATTAGGAGTCCGCTCGTCACCAAGAGTATGAGAAACCAGACCGATTCTGGCACGCCAATTTGGTTGTTTCTCAAAATGGGGGACCCAAAAAATGGTTGGTGTAGTACTATAAATGACTAGTAATGGATGATTTAGGGGTACCCCTATTTTGAGAAACCACCATTTTACAAACTATGGCAGTCAGAAGAACCAGGCCATTCATGGTTGCGAATGATCGCAAACTTGGTGACAGGCGGCTTGTGTCATGTTTCCTGACCACTCGGTGGCGGCCGCGTATGATAGGTCTGTATATATATATATACACATGTAAATGCATATGTAGATATGTAGAGTATTACACGTGTATACAGTATACATAATATTAAGGATGACTTGAAGATATCCACCCCAAATTTTGTTGCTTTCTCATCAAACAATTTTCCATTTCATCCGTGATCGAGCCATAATTTGCCTTGCATATGCCAGCGGACTTGGACTTTGAATGGCAAAACACAATACGAACCATCCCACAGTAAAACAGGCTACGCATGTTTTTGATGCATGTATGTATGTATATATATATATATGTTTATCTATCTATCTATCTATCTATCTATCTATCTATCTATCTATCTATCTATATATACATCTCTCTCCCTCTCTCTCTTCAAGCGAGTGGTGATCTCATGATATGCCAACTTTCCTGGGATCCGTAGCCACGTTGCAGTGCACTTTTCGCACGCCAGGGAGCTGCGAGAGCTGATCTGCGACTTCGCGGACTTCGCAACCGGCCTCCTGTCCAGGTGCGGGGTGGCCGAGGGGCAGATGGTCTGGCGCATGGTGGGTGGGTTATGGGCTTTAATGATGGTTAGGAATGGTTCATGATGGTTGATAATGGTTCATAATTCATTAATTCTATAAGGGATTTATAGGGGATTCGTTTCTATATAGGGGTTTTATAAGGGTTTTATAGAGATTATAGAGGGAGAATTATCAACAACAATCCAGTTGATGAATGTGAATGATGATTACTTAATGATGATTAATTAATGATGATTAACATAGAATTTGTAGTAGTTAAGATAGGGGATGAGAACCAACAATGATGAGGATTATACGGGTTCTATAGGGTTTTTATATGAGGGTTATAGGGATTATATGGTAGATTGTCGGAGATCATCAACAATAATTTGGTTCGTGGTTTTCAGCAGGGATGTTGTAGCGGTTTTATTATGGTTGATTATAATGGTTTATATTTGTTGATGATGGTTCATAATTGTTGATCATCATGATCGATTATAGGGGTTTGGAGGGGTTATAAGCATCCATGAATATCCACGATGCTTAATTAAAGATAGGGGATCAAAACCAACAATAATGGTTAAAACACTATAGTTGTTGCTGGTTTGATTGATATTTTCTATCTTCTTTTATGAATTTGGGATGGATTGATTTGCAGTACTCATTTTTTCATAGGGGTTGAAACCACCAACCAGTAGATGAATTATGCTATTGTGGAGAATAAGGTGGAAAAGGTAAACAGCAACAACAAAAACGGAAAACACGTCAAGCGGTAATCCCTGCACCTTTTGTTTGATGGTTGTTGGCTGTTGGTTTGGAGCAACCGAGATGGGAGAGGCTACTAGCAGAGTGTCATCAGGGTGGCAGGTTGTTGCCTTGTGCACCAACCATTTATGTATATGGTTGCTGCGCGTGTCATAAAAACTCTACATGAGCCATGATTGGACACATTCAAGATAGTAAAAATGATAATGCATCTCATAACTCTATGGTAGAGGATGGTTATCAAAGCGTTGGGATTTATTAGATTTGTGGTTCTAATAGAGATATCTATCCCAATAGAGTATTAGAACTAGTAGAAATCTCTATCATCTATTATTGTTGGATATAGCCTATTATTAAACCTCATTAATGGTTGTACCCATTAGTCAATTCATATTACCTCCCTATTATAGTAGTTGTTTCACCATTAGTGTTGCTGATTATCCCAATGATTAGATAACTATTTCTGGGTGAAATCTATCCAACAGTCTTTGACAAAAATGATTAACTATCTCTGGGATAGAAATAGTAAATATCTATCCCATTAGAGATATCTATCCAAACCATTGATTTAGTTTTGTATCACCAAGGCATGGCCAACCCGACCGTTTCGTTCCTTGACTGTCGACCTGGCCCAGCCAGTGTCCAGGCCAAGAGAATCCATGTCGACCCATTTGACCTTTGGGACACAAACATGGCAAAATCATCAATTTTAATGATTGTTAATAATAATGGTTAGTTATAGTTAGTAATTGTTATTGTTATAATGGTTAGTTAGAGTTAGTAACGGTTATTACCAGTTTTATAATCATTGCATCCATGCAAGGACACATATCATTGGCAAAGCCGCCAGAAATTTTTAGTGGATCTTCGAGGCGGTGAAGACAGAACCAACACGTGGGAGTCACAACCAATGGTTGAGAACCAAGGGATTTGGTGACATGGCGAGATGGGTCAAGCAGTTAACCAACCCATTTCATGGGGGATAATAAGCATAAACAATAGGGAAAACAATGGTTATTGATGGGGAACCAGGGGTACAGGGTTTTGACCCACAGCCACATGTTGGTTCTGTTCCCACTGCCCAGCAACAATGCGTCCTTGACTGATTGGTATCCTCAATACGTCCTTGACTGATTGGCATCCTCCGAAAACGCCTCACAATGATCATTGCATGTAGAGAAAACGTGTTTCTATACTTCGCTCCTCATTATTCAATGATGATGATCATGATGATGACGACGACGTCGACGATGATGATGATGATGATGGTGGTGATGATGATGATGACGATGATGATAACGATGATGAGCATACTCTTCCCTGCTTAGTACGGGAAGTGCCCACAGAAGCCCGGGCTGTCGCATGACCGCAGCTTGCTGACCGCTGCCTCCTGAAGGCCTTCCAGCGTCAGCATCTGGCGTGGGCAACTGGACCTTTCAGAGGACGCTACAGCGATCACGTTGCGAACACCGGTGGTACCGAACAGTTGAGGCACACAACTCTCGGGTAGAAACTTGGAGGGATTCCACTGAGGTCTGAACAAAAAAACCTGACACAACTTTGGATGAGTTCATAGATCCGACACAAGTTTGATAAAACATTAGAAAAAATATACTTGCTGGTGGGATTTGGTGGGTATACAAACTCATTCAAACTCAGGGGCGCCACATTGTAGCTTTGGTTGATGATTGTAATGTGGAACTTGGCATCATCAGCCTATTAGACCAGCAGGACCAATCGTCACTATACAGGCATTGACAGCCCAAATGAGAGTGTCGGAAAGCTTGTGTATAGGCTGCAGGGTGCGGCTTGTTAGAGCGGAGTGAAAGCTTTGCGTATACTTACCAATTCTTAGTCACAGTCATCTCAAGGGTATTTGATTTGCATGAATAGGTCTTTGGATCTTTACTGCACTACTTGCAGTTTATAGCAAGATGTCTAGTTACCAAAATTACCAAAATTGATGCAAGTGTACACGTGCATGAGTCTAACGCATGATGTGCAAAGCAATTATTAACACATTGAAAAAAATCATGTGTATGATTTGCCATTAGTTCTGCGCTAGTATCTAAGTGAAAATCTAGTATGCTTTACCTATCTAATTGAAGACTAGTCTCATACTTTCTCCCCCAAAGACCGATTTGGACTCTAGATCAATTTTTATCTTAAAACTTATCCATAGACCATCTATTACCATCTATATAATATTGTTGGATGATGAATTGTTTTACAGAATTTCGTATTTTTGTAGCAGGGTGAGAATAAACTAAAGAACAACAATTCATGCCCGTAGCAAACTGAGGATCATGAACAATTCCAATCCGTTCTTGATCAACGTCTTCATCGTCTTCATCGTCACATTTTCTGATTCGATCGGATAATGACAGCCTCCAAACATGAGAAATACTTGCTTCATTTATGACAATGTGCACCCACATATATCACTTTTACAATTTATGATGATAAAATCTACGATCATGTGCATCCATATTGGAAACACACATGAGTAGTTCCAGTACGATGTTTAATTTCAGATCAATTCATCCATGAGTCAATTTTGTTGCCTACAAACAACCATCAGCCCCTAAAACCATCATTCTTGTAGGTTATAACCCATATTTTGGAGGGTAAAACCCTACCTTTTTTAAGGTTTTGTTGCCTACAAGCAATATTCTAATCAATATTCTTTTTCCGACCAACTCTATGAGTTGTACATGATTGCTGTTACCGACCTTTGAAACCCATATAGAGGGTCTTACATGCGATAGTACATTGACTTGAAAATATGTTTTAAAACCCAAATGGTATGTTTTTACACTATGAACTTGAATGAGCTTTCATTATAATATGTATATACATGTATATATTTGGTAGATTTCTCTATCATGATAACGGCCCCTTTTGGTATATTGCATATGTACAATTCTTCATCCCAAAAAAACGGGGGTGGATGGCCCTCCCAGGATCATTTGATGCGCCTACTGCCTGGGCAGAACGAGGAAACTTTGAAGGCACGGTTAGGGGTCACATGTGGTAGGGGGTCCCAATTAAGGGGTATAGTTTACTCAAGTAGGGGTTAATTGGTGGTTAAGGGATGTTTGGTAGGATCAAGTTATTGTGAATAACATCAATTTTTTGATTTTGGCTCATTGTTATGTGGTTGGCCAATCATAGACAATGAAGGGTTACTTAGTGGTTAAGGGGCGAGAAAAGCGGCTAAAGATGGTTGGCCAGAGTCAACTTTGGCTTTGGGTTGAAGGCATAATTGGTGGTTGATCATAGGCGATAATGACCAACAACGTTGGTGACCACAATGTTCATGCTATGGCAGCTTCTTAAGATAGAGGTGCCCCTCAATCATTCCATATTAGCCATTTACAGTAATAAACCAACAGAACCCAACCATGTTTGGGGTTCCCTATATTAAGACACCACCATATGGCTGTGGGTCAAAACCCTGTACCCCTTGTTCCCCTATCATTAACCATTGTTTTCCCTTTAGTTTGTTGGTTATATATCACCCATATTAATGGTTAATATTGACCCATGGCCATATTGGTGCACCGTGGTAGTAGGTACTGACAGCTCTAAGCTTGTGAACGATCATGGGCTTAGGCACCTGGCTAAATTGCGAAACCGAGACGGGGGCGTTTCCTAAGGCAGGGCCAAGCATTGAAGAAATGGTTGGGGTTAACCAATGGTTCATGGTCAATAACCATTCAATAATGGCTGATTAGTGGATGATGATGATCAGCAATAATAATCAAGATGATGATTATTATGAATGATAATCATCTAATTAGGGGATGATGATCATCAATACCCAACCATTAATGGCGAACTGGGTCAATATGAACCCATCAACAATGGTGGTTAACAACCATAACGGTGAGCAGTGAACAACTATGTGGCGAACTGGGTCAATAGAAAGCAACCAATAATGGGGTATAATAGCCAACAATAATAGTGGGAAAACAATGGTAAATGATAGGAGAATCAGGGGTGTGGGTTTTTGACCCACAGCCAAATAACCAACAGCAGGGAATGGGTTTGACCAATGGTTTATGGCACATAGGGAATGATAGGGGTTGACCGGTTGACCAACAACAACGAGGGGTGATAACCGCATAACCCAATTGATGCTAACATCATTTCCTATCAGGTTCACCAATGGTCAATGGTCAATAATAGGGGATGATGACCAAAAACACAAGGTAATAGACCGTTTTCCGTTTTCCTGCATGCCTCAGCTCGACGGCCCCAGCGGACGAGCGAAGGATCTTTCAGTGCCATCTGCCATTTGTCGACAGGGCTCTACAAAAACTTCAAATCACCAGGAGATCTTGCATGCTCTGCACCTCGATAAAGAATCGCCTCAACTTGCTCTTGTTGAGACGGCTGCACGCGCACTGTCACTGTCGCACACCAGTATGCCAGTACTCGGCTATCCCGTCGGGCAGAGCAATCTGCTTGTTTCAGTGTTAAGGATGCCTTAATTGACGCTAAGTTCAAGGCGGCCTGGCCTCCTCCGTCACCGAGACCACCTTTTGACATGGATGACTCTGCTTCTTGGGCCCCCATTTCCATCGGCCCTTTCCAATCCCTGTAACAAAAAACGAGAAGCTCGCTGCAAGGCTGAACTATCTGGCAGGGCTTTGGATGCCATTGTGGAGGCCAAGTATGTTCAGCATGAGGTGAACAGAGACTAAAAGAGCACCGGGCCCAGGCAGTACTTGTACGACTGAATGAATCAGTGACCGCGGGCGGTACTTTGGCTCCGCCTTGCGGCTGCAAGATCGCCTGGTACAGGCAGCAGTCTTCGCTCAGCAGCACTGGCAGGCTTCCCTGACACATGCGTGTCAGCTCTAGCATTGTTCGTGCCCTACCTTGCACTCAAAGCAGTATATATGGTGAACACTCAAATGATGGGGTCACGAGCCCCCGGCGAAACATACAGAGCTACACGCATGTTCACGCAAGCAAGAGACGAATACATCCCTGACCATGTACTGCTTGTGGCCAAGCTGGTCTTGAGCGTCAGGCCGAGAGAATATGGAGGAGGTAATAGACCAACCATGATTATGGTGATTTTTCAATAAAGGGAACCCCTAAAATGGTTGGTTTATTGTCATAAATGACTATAGTAACGGACGAGTTGGGGGTACCCCTATTTTGAGAAACACCCAAATTTGTGTTGCCCAAAAAAAGGAACTGCTAAAAAATGGTTGGTTTTCTTTTATAGGTTGTTAATGAACTGGATGATTTTGGGGTACCCCTAGTTTGAGAACCACCAGATTACATGGCACCCTATCATTGGGTATAGAATTAGCCACCGTAAACCGATAATGAGCGACTGATTAACTATCAATTTACATCATCAATATGCAAAAGTAGACTAAAACGCAACGGCCGCGGTTGTTGCCACCAGTGGTTACCATATATTACGAGCTGGGTCAATACCAAACAGCAAAACATGTCAGTAGCTCAGATCAGAACAACTCCGCATCTTTTCATCGCATGTGAACCGCCTGGGTTTCGAACTACGGAACATGGCATTGGGCCATCAGTTTGTAATCCCAGCACCCATGATCAGACCAAGCATTTATAAAGATGAAAAGAAACATATACACGAGCAAGCATTATTTGCAGCCATCAGAGTGGGCATTTTCACCATTGATGTACCATTTTGATGAGCATAGGGTTTCATAGGTACATGAATGAACCATCAACCATGCCATTTTTAGGTTTCAAACATGTTCAGGCGATGTGTAACCCTTCATGCGATGTAACTTTCAGGTTTCTGAAAACGATATGTTAGTGGTTAAGCATAGACCATGATTACAATGCAACCATACCATTCATGCGATGTTTAGGCTTTCATAGGCCTTCAGAACCGGATCACCCAGGAGCTGCGGCGGCTTCGTCATGAGACAGCGGATGCTTCGGTCGCGTTGGGAGCTTGGTGGGTGGCGCGGCGCCGGCGCCAGGGTGGGGTGGTTGAACTCAGCCCAGTGGAACGAGAGCCGTGAGATCAGGCTGCTTGGATTTGCTGGGTGTAATGGGTCACTATTAACCAACCAATAATGTGGGATAATTCCCAACAAACTAGAGGGAAAACAATGGTTAATGATGGGAAACCAGGGGTACGGGGTTTTGACCCACTGCCAAATGGTGAAGGTGGATGATGACTGGGGGTACGAATGGGACCCCCAGAAATGGTTGGTATATTACATTTTATGACTATGAATGGTTGATGAAGGACGGTTTGAGGTTCCCTATTATGAGAAACCATCACACGGGGATTTTCGATGGTTTGTAGGTGAAACACGTGGCGTACTGAGTTGGGAAAAACTCCAAGAGTCGTAGCTGGTTTAGAATCAACCAATGGTAATCGATGGTCACCTTCCAACCAAGTTTCGCAGTCATATAGATGGTTTCGAATCAGGCGACTCAGAATTCAGAATGGTGACAGTGCTGACATGAGACGCAGACTGGTGATCAACGGTCAACTGGCTGGTAGTTGGACAGGGAGGGGGCAGTTCATGCCACTGCTCCCAGACCCCACCACGGTTGAATCCGGTCACAGGTGAAAAGACAACCCTGTTGCACATTTTGACCATGTGAGTAAGCGACAAAATGAAATGAAGGAATGGGTAGTATGTAATAAAGATGATTGGCGATGATCAGGGTAATATCTATGGAGGAGGCGTGCATGAAAACAATGGTAGCTTTTACACAAATGATTTTCTTGATATTTCTTTATTCTATACATGATGGTGCTTCCAGTTACCAGCCACTAGTAGGTATCCAGCTGGTGCTACCAGCTCGTATCGGGGGGTTGGGCTACTACTAACGTTGTAACTGGTTGGGCATAGGGATGGGATTGGAGTCATCATGCAGTCCTTCCATATACCCGAACCTGGCATCCCATGCGGAAACTCAGGTTGGATAGACTCGGAGAGACAGGAGCTGCACTGGGGTCTTGTTACAGGTTTGGAACATCTGGCTGTGGGTAAATATAGGAAAATAACCAACTAGCTATAGGGAAATCAATGGTTATGATGGGAGAACCAGGGGTACGGGGTCTTGACCCACAGCCATCTGGCATCGCTTGTTAGACGCATGGTGCCGGTTGTGGTATCCCACTGGTGTGCATAGACCTACGGCGTCATAGCTGTGCGGAGGTATCGACAAAGAGGCACACGATTTCGGCCCCCGGAACTGCAGTTGGTGAAAGGCCAGTGATTTTATGGACTACTTTCACTCAGAACAACTCCCCACATGCGGTGGCATACGTGCGATTTGGATCATGGGACATCGTGCACACAAATGTGCATGTACATGTATGTAATCAATTGTAATTAATTAAGCAGTTTGACATATACACATGTATTGACACACACACACACCGACGAGTCAGCACATACAAACATACATGCATACACAAAGAATCGCTAGCTCTGATCTTCTGATCATGCAACGCAACGACCCAGCAATTGACTATCTACTGCCGTGGGCATCCCAGTTTGTTTCAGAGCTATCACATGCATAGTTGTCATTCTTTATTGGTATTATTAGCATTTGGGTTCCAACGCGAAGGTTTCGCTTCCCGTCTCCCCAAGTAGAGTAGGTGATGAAAAAGCGTCACGATCCTACTGGGAATACCCCGCAACCAGCATGCCGAAAACTCCCGTGTGGAAACAAGAGCAAAGAAGAAGAAACAGAAGATCAAGAGATGTCCACAGCCTTTGAAGCCGAAGCTGTCCTTAAAGAGCTGCAATCCCTTCGTGTCCAGACCTCCTTGCTCCTCGCACAGCATGCGGACTCCCTTCGTCAAAAAGCTCACAAAGAAATCGTGGTAGGAGAATGGTCCACCTTTATCCCACAGTAAGCAGACACAGAAAAGCAGGGAGAACAACTTGAGGCACAAATGGTTTCCAGAGAACGCTGTGTCAAAGAATTGGCAAAGAAGGCTGGTTTGCCAAGTGGTTTCTACAACGAATGGAGCTTCTCTCACCGAACCTCGCAGCGATGTGCTCTGTCCGATTACGGTGATCACAGTGACCCAACCCTGGCAGCGCACCAAGCTTGCCGACTTCACCAAGAAGCATGCCGGCAACTGAGAACGTATTTACATCAATGAAAAGGAAGAGCAAGACTGGGACATGGCTGTGGGTCAAAACCCTTAGTCCCCCTGGTTCCCCCATCATTAACCATCATTTTGCCTTATTATTGTTGGTTATTAACCTTCATTATTGGTTAGTTAATATTGACCCATAGCCACATGATCACCACCGAGTTCGCCACTTCCCAAGAGACACGGAACAAGCCGCCCGAGCTCAGGGTCCAACCCCAGCCTGTTGGGTCGCATCACCGGACTACCGCTCAAGATGGGCACGTCCATTGCAGAAGCCAAGGTCTCACCTTGAAACATAGCTGGAACGAGTTGACCCTGATGCAAAACTGGTTGGTGGTTTTAGACATATTTTTTTAAAAATTTTCCATAGTAATTGTCAACAACTATCTGGTTCCCTAGTAGTTATTTACAAAAAGGTTGGTTGACTAATATTTTTCATAGGGGTTGAAACCACCAACCAGAAAAGGGTTCAGGGCAGCACGATTGAGCTTGTCCTTCGCGTGAGTGGCGGAGCAGCTGAAGCACCTGCTTTGGGTCCACTACGCCCCCGAACGATGACCTGGTCACCCTTCACATCAGAAGAAGATCTAGGACACCAAGGCATTCGCAGTGGCATATGAGAACAAGTTCAACGAGGTCCTACATTTATTGTTTCCAAAGTTGGGATGAATCTGGTCTATCCATATTTCTTTTCGTATACCAGAGTTTTTTGTTTATCCATCAGTTGGGGTTTGTCAAACATTTCTTGTCGTATGGTTTTGGCTAGGCCATGATGCGTTGAACCAATGTTTTAGTCATTGAAACTCATGGGCAGCACTACCGGTTACCCTCTTGTAAACCATCCTGGAAGCGAAAAATCCACCATTGATAGCTGGTCTACCGATAGAAAAATGCTGATTGTCCACTTCCAACCCAGTTCACCAGCTTATTAAACATAATCAAAAGTCATCATGAACCAGCTGATTACCCAAACGAATGATGTATCCACAGGGGGAATCGCCACATCATTCGAACTGCGATCGCAAGCACTTCGTGTGCGCAGCGCCACCAGGACGTGTGCCGCCCGGCCGTCTTCGCCTTGATGACATCGCAGGCTGGTATCGCAGGAAGGTTGGGTGCCGAGGTGCTCCGTGGTAGCCATGGCATTCTACCAACTATCCAGCTGTTCAAAACCATTACTGGAAGGATATTTCTCAAGATAGGGGACCCCAAAAATGGAGGGTTTGTTATTCAAAATCTGATGGAAGATGGATGATCAGGGGGTACCCCTGGTTTTGGGCTATGTAGACGATGTAGAGATACATTTTCGATAAAATATTCCACTTGTGGAGAAAATATACCATACATGGAGTCTCCAAAGATGGTCCACAATGGCTCATTAATGGCTCTTAGGAGGTTTACAATGGCTAATTGATATCCAGGGTAAGTACCAGGTCTGGGACCTCCAAGCTATGGATGGTTTATTACTATCAAGTGTTCATATAAAGAATGATAATTGGGGTATCCCTATGGATGTGGATCAATACGCTGTACCCGTAGGAAACATCACCAATAATATCCAACAATCATCATTCATGGTAATAAACCATCAATGGTATATAACCATTTATAATAGCAATAAACCAGCCATTTTTTGGGGCATCTCTGTTTTGAGACCTCACCAACCTGGAAAAAAGAACCAACGAAAACAGCTGCAGAGCGCTACGGAAACGCCGGACCTCCAAGCCCTGTCGCTGCATTGACACCTTGGCAGATGGGGTTCGCTCCAAGGGTGGCACCTATGACACGCCTGGCTGAAGGGTCGTTGTGATAGGGCTGTGGGTCAAGCAGTTAACCAACCAATTGCATGGGGGATAATAACCAACCATAATAAGGAAAACAAGGGTTAATGATAGGGGAACCAGGGGTACGGGGTTTTGACTCAGGTCACCACCAGTTTTGGGGGGGTACGCCATTGTCCTCTTCCGCCAAAGTTGGATTTGGCACCGAGTGTCGTTTGATCACTCAGGCCAATGAAGCCAAGGCTATGGCCCACCCACTAGCAGTTCTGCCAATGGATGGGGGGGTACACCATTGTTGGACAGCTGTGGGGTAAGGGCAGCTGTACCAGTGACTAGTCACAAGCTAAAGTACCAGGACGGGTGACACTGCTGCCCATTTGCGCAATTGGATGTGAATCCCAAGGTAATGTTGGTAATTTCAAGCGAACTTTTTTCAAGGATCAACCCATAGTATCTGATCAATTGTATCAAAGACTTATAATGTCACCAATCTCAGACACTCCATGTTGCTGGTATATTTACTGATTCATGTGCATATAAGACGACCCAACTGTAGGTCAATGGTGGTTTCCCTAAATTGAGGTACCCCCAAATCATCCAGTTTATGAACCATCAATCGTGATAAACCAACCATTTTTGGGGTTCCCCTATTTCAAGAAACCACCCAATATAGAATACATGAAGTGTTGATTTACTTCACATCTTGTTCTCTGCTTCTCACCGTCAGGTCGCCCCATTTCCACCCCACCGCCGGTGGCGCGGCCCCGATTGCCAACCGCAAAACCGCAAAGCGGCAAAGTTCCAGAGGCTGCCGCGTCGCGTTGATTGGTTGCTTGGTTGGTCGATTAGATGTTTTATGCATACTTAATCAGGCTGGTGGTTTGATTGTTTTCCTATTTTCCTTAATCATTATCAAATGGTTGGCTGACAAGCATATTTTTCATAGGGTAGGGGTGGTTCAACCACCAACCCGTCATTATAACCCTTGGCATCTACAACCATGACCTGGCATTTTGTAGTACAGACCGGTGCTTTGTCCCGGGCTATTCGCGTGTTGTCCTTGTGAGATGTACGGTCATCCGTATTCACCGGATACCGTGGGCAATGGCCCATGGCTGGGGTTCGCCAACCATTACATTCACCACCATAAGAAAGCTTGTACGACCAGCAATTGGGCAGTTCTTATGATTTTGGTTGCATGTGCCTACAATTGTTGGTTATTATGATTAGTGACCATTATTCGTTCCGACTATTCTTGCTTATCATTGCTGAAACACCCTTTCAAAATGTTTCTCATTGTACCCGAGATACATTCTCATTCTTATCATGTTTAATCATTAGCCTGTATCATGATTCCAGATGGCCAAATGTGGAGCTCGTTGGTCCTAGTTACCATCATGACCACAACTAATCCCTCATCATAACATTGCCCCAGGATAGTGCAGCAGCAGTGATACACGTTCTTCATGTCCCCATTGGTGGGAGATTCTGATTGGTCTATTCCTACTTATGATGAATCATCAGTTCTGTCCTTCGATTTCGGGAGACTCATAATTAGAAGACCCCCAATATTTCATTGGTTAGACTGGTCAGACTCATGGTGGTTTATCAACAGCTGGACCTCTTGACCTACCTGGTTCGTAACATTAATGTTAAGACATCAGGTAGCCAGAGAATATGGATCATGTTGAGAAATTAAAAAACCAAAAAAAAACAAAATGTGAGCCAGCAAAACAATCAACCACAAAATTGAGATTCAAAAAAAAATCAAAAATAAAACAAAATAACACTCTACTTGCAAGAGGGTACTCCAAAACAAATCAAAAATAAAACAGAAAAAAATCAAAAATAAATCAAAAATAAATCAAAAAATGGTGTTTTCCCTGTTTTTCCTCATTTTTGTATTTTTTTTGTTTTTTTTGATTTATTTTTGTTTTTTTTGATTTTTTTTTTGTTTATTTTTTGTTTATTTTCTGATTCTCTTCTTCACTCTCCTTATCCAAGTTGGCTCTTGGTTGAGTCTTGATTTGATTTGAGATTTGTTTGTTTTTTGTTTTTTAATTTTTTGTTTAATATAGCTTTCTCTGTTGAAGATGATTTCTTAACATTAATGGATCTCACAACAACCAGTTATATTCCCTAGTGTTGCTTATTACCATCTAGGCGTGAATTTTCGGTTACCATTACTAATTTCTATGAACCATGATTCCATGATCGACTATCATTGTTACCCAACATTATATCCTCATTATAAACCATTCCTGACAACTATAAACCATTACTCACCGTTCATTATTCATGATCATAAATACCTCCCATCGTCAACTATCCTTATTTTCCAATTACCATTTACAAACCTTTACACTATTCAAGTCACTATTCCCCAGAATGATATCCTTAATCACAATGAACAATGGTAATCATTGATTATTAGCTATAAACCTTTATGTTGTTGCGTACTCACTATTAAGTACTGATCATTATATCCTATGACCCTTAGTTGGTAACTATGAATCACTATTCAAGTCACCCATTACTATAAACTATAAACCATCATTGGCCACCATAATCTTAGTAACTATCCTTAGTAACTATCCTTATTAATAATTAATAGTCATTACTCCTTATGATATTGGTAATTACCGTTAGTACCTATTATTCATTAGCATCTAACATTAAACTATGAGTAGCCACTGTATCCTGGGTAAGTATCCTCAGCAATTATCATTCGAAACTCTTAATCACTACCAGTATCACTATAAACTGTTATTCGTTCTTAACCCTTAGTTGATTTGTTGGTAACCATTATATCCTTTCGGCTTAGTTGGTACGCATCAACCATTATATGTTTACCATTATTAACCATCAAACTTACATCCTTAGTTGTTATCTATGATTAAACCATGATTAGTAACTCTCATTATTAAACTATTATTCACTATTACTCACCGCTATTAACTGTTATTTAACCATTATATCCTTCGTAACTATTAATCATTGTTTAACTATTATTATGATTAAACCATTATTAGTAATTATCATAATTCAAGAAGTAATTGCTAATATTAAATTGTATTCCTATTATTTAGGAATTAGCAATTAACTATCGGCTGGGGCGCCATCGGGAGCTACTCCCGTGCGTGGACAAAGGGTTCACAGAAGAGCTCTTAAGCTGAGTGACCAGATCATCAGCTTGGCTAACAAGTGGGCATCTGAGAATCGTTGCAGTGAGCACTCTCTAGGCAGCCCATTCAACGTCCGAACCTTCGCAGGGCGAACAGCTTGTAAAAGAGAAGAAGGCCACTGGCACGGTTGCCGCTGCGTTGGTCAAGAAGCTTTGGGACGCGGAACAAGCGTGCTCCTCCTGTGACGAAAGGCACGAGCAGCAAAAGGAAGGAGTTCGCAGATTCCTAGCGGCAAAGCGGTCAAAAGGCCCAGCGCAAGTGAAGCCGCAACGGTGGAAAAGGGCGCAGTGCAGTGCGCCACGGTTATCATTAATTCCTAAACCATCAGAAACTCCTCATGATCTCCTTTTGCCACCGGCGGAGCCACAGACAGGTGCGCCCTGGCGCTGCCAGCAGTAGCCGCGCCGCCTCTGCAATGCCGCCTGAGAGCGACATGGGACGCCTGGGGAGGTGCGGCATGGGGGACTGGACCTGGAGGTCGCCCTGTGATCCAGAAAAAATCAGAGAAACCCCCATAGAAATGGATAGCAGAAATGACTTAGGTAGTTAAATCATGTAAAATAGATGAATAGATAAATATGTACATATTTACGTATTGGTTTGAAGACATAAAGGTAGTTATTGTCTTTTGAGTGTATACGTCATGGGCTTAGATTTTTTTTTGTGTGTGTGTGTGAGTGTTGGTCTTGTGTTGGTTTCAGTTTTTGTTGTTTTGTTTGTTATAGTTGTGATGGTCTTGGCGCTGGTGGTTGTGGTGGCGGTGGTGGTTGTGGTGGTTGTGGTGGTGGTGGTGGTGGTGGTGGTGGTGTTAGTGGTGTTGGGTGTCTGCGGCGGACCAATCGCGATTGACAGTTTTGAGCAGGATGATGTTGATGATCATCATGAACGGAATACTAACCAGAATGACGTCACTAGTCCGAATCTGAGTGTCGACGAGGAATTAAATGATTCACAGAAAAGACTGTGTAGACATTTGTTTACCGGAAATCGGTATAGTTGAAAGTGGAAAATCCACCATTTATATCTATATGATCTATATACAATTAATGGTTTGATCTTTGCAAAATGGTGATTTTCAGCTTCCAGCTTTGCAGTAAGCTTCTCGCAGGTTGAAATTTCTAAGCAGGAAGTAGGAACAGGTAGGAAGTGTCAACGAGCAAGAAGGGCGCAACATGGTGGCTTCTTGAAATAGGGGAGCCCAAAAATGGTTGCTTGACTTTGATTTTCTACTAGTACTATAAATGATGAATATCAAGGATGATTCGGGGGTACCCCTATTTTGAGAAACCACCAAATATGTCGAAAGAAGGAAGTAGAAAGTCGGAAGCGGTCAATAGCAATATTATAATAGACAATAGACACATGGAAAGTAGATGAAAGTAGCAAGATGTAGCAAGTGTAAAAACTCTTTTGGCAAATGCAGAAAGCAGTAGGAAGGAAGGAGCACGCAGCAAGTAGTCAGTTGTTTACCTTGCAACATCTTGGGCTGTTGGCTGGCTGTTGATCTGTTCAAAAGCAAGAATGGCTGACCCAACAGGTTACCTCATAAACTGACTGTGAAACATAGCTTGCCCAACAACCCATTGCGGTGTCCTTTTCAAAGCTGAGCATTTTGTGTCTTCTTGCAAGGTATTGGCGCAAGTCGGATCCGTGGATCACCCAGTGGATTGGATTTGGAAGTTCGTATGTACCCTTGGTCCGTTTGAGAGGATGTAGTATCACATTGGTTCAATCAGCGTGATGCCTCATGATGCCCATTTTCACCGGCACGTGAGAGCAGCTGCCAATATGAATCAGCGTTGATAGCCTGTGATCCATTGACCTGGAGAATCAGCAAATTCTGTAGGGAAGCCAAGGGAAGCCAAGGGAAGCCCTGGGACATCATCTAGAAATAGCATGAAATAGCTATGTTTCCAGCTAGTCAGCTTGATCTACAAGCCGAGAGTAGAAGACCCCCCCTTTCACGGTCGATTCGCCAGACTCAATCGCTGTAGAAAGTCTTCCTTACCGAAAAGACACCGGAACAGTTGCCGGTCTCCTGGGACCCTTGAAAATTTCTGCAGTCCACGAACTGGGCACCAACCAATCACCAGCTTTTACATGCTTTTACTGTATTTTGGTGGATAAAAGCTACCAATATCCACCAATCATTATTTGGATTGTCTACCAATCAATCACCAGTTGTTGCCCCTAGAACCATTTACCATCATGAAGCATGCCATGAAGCTTGAGCCCGCGGTCCCCATGCAGGTGGCACATCGATGACCAGTGGGTCGCCCACAAGACCTGCCAGGGTCGAATCGTCACACGCGTCCCTTGGCACCAAGGGGGGCCCCACAGTGAGGGGTGGGCCGTGTTGATCCGCGAATTGGGCACCAGACTTGGGGGATATAGTGTTAAGACATCGGAAGGCTTTAGGATTGATGGGTTTTGAATTAATTTTCATGATTTCGATATGATTCGGATACAACTTATTGTTATGATATCTTGACTATAGTGATATCTTAACTATAGTGATCAACCATCATAGCCTATGCTTGTGGGTCAAGATCAACCCTCCCAAAAATGGGTAGATGGGGTTTTCTGAAACCAGGGATCTGCCCCAGATGGGTCGTAACCATGGATTGAGACTTCAAACATAACATAGGACTTCATGCACAGCTTTTTTTTGACCCGCACTTTGGGTCGTCATAGCACTTCTGCGTTGGTGGTGTCGGTTCCACTCTGTGCAACTGGTGTCTTTTGGTGCTGTGGATCTATGGACCAGCCTAACTGGGTGGCTTACAGCCACTACCTTAGATTGTTAATTAGTCTTTTTGGGATACGATTGATTTACCATATCCACTAAAAGTTATTTTTTTAGCACGGGATCTAGTTGCGCCAGCAAGACATGGATCAATGGGCGCAGTACTTGAACAAGCATACCTCCAATCATCCCCAACACCTACAAAATGGGCCCCAACCGCTTATAAGTAGGTTTATAACTAATCTAACTAGGGTTAACTACCAGTTATAGGAGTTATAACCCAACTTAGTTCAGTGGTTACGGGCCCGCCTTGTAAGTAATCGGATACCCAACCCCAAATGACCAACCCAGCCTTGGGGCTCGTTTTGGAAGGTTCATGGCCTCAGGTCCAGCTGAATCCGGAAGAGCAAGGCCAGCTGACAAGAGAAGGCACTCGCTGGGCCGGTGTGCGCAGATGGCCATTGGTTGTGGGTCAATATGAGCCAACCATCACCGATGGTTACTGGCTTGTGATTTGATTTACATGAACAAATGTGTATGTTCTATGGCTGGTTGATAGCTGGTTGGTGATTTGATTTGCATGATTGATTTTCCTAAATGTAATTATGAACAAACGGTTGGTTGACAAGCATATTTTTCATAGGTGTTGAACCCACCAACCAGATTAAGAAGCAATGGTGGGCTATAATTTGGGTTGGCTAATGGTTGATAACAAGAATAGGGGATAGTGGGGGTTCCGCGCAATGAGATTAGTCTGTTAGAAGGTAAACATGTGCATAGACCCATCATGGAACAGGCATGCATAAAGAATGCATCAAAATACATTATCACATATACGTAAGTTCTGTATACATGATGCAGTGCATACAGATGGATCAACATTTACTGATAAACACGTTTGTATGCAACTATCTCTGTCAGAATTATTTGTGCGAGATTGTAACACCACCAGGAAGTGGCTAGTATCATTGTTGCTGTTGTTCATTGGTTGACATAATCATTATGGGGGCCACTGGTTCCCATGATTATTATGAATCCCCAACTGCGGTATCATGGTTAGAGATTAAGCCTGACATAGGACCGATTGTTTCCCATAGTAAATGGAACTTTTCAAGGGTCAAAGATATTGTTTTCCTATCATGGAATGGTGCCGTGGCCAGTAGGATTGCGTTGGATTGATGTGCTTTTTCGTACCCTGATGTGCCTTTCTGAAAACCATGTGGCCATGCAGTGATGTGCCTTTCGGGCACCTGATGTGCCTTAGGGCGCCCGGTTGTACTTACATAGACGTCTCGTTTCATCACTGTAACAATTTCATCCGTACAACAGACCAGCCGTGATAGCAATAGCGAATACTTTTGCAACTATTGCAGAATAAGCATGGTCACAAAGTATAATTGCATCCATGTATCGCATGTATTTCTATTACATCCATGTCTTGCAATTTCATCAACTGTCCATAAGGACTCTGCGAATTACACAGCCAGACCTTGAAAGCAGAGTCGTCACAGCGCCAAAGAGCAGACCCAGAAGTAGCCAGAACTCTCAGATGAAAGCTTCAAAGAGTAACAAGCAGTGCCTACATATGCAGTGCCCACAGGTTCTTCACGCCAAGTTGTGCTGAATGCATTTTTCGGAAACACAAACATGACTGGCTTCGTGGGCATGGCTCAGTGCTGGTACGAAACAATAGCATTGCCCTGAAATGTTGGCTTCAAGAGCGGTACCCGAAAGGAATGCACGGGAATGCATCGATGGCTTTTGGTGAAAGCCAGATCTCACCGAACGGATGGTTTCTGGTAATCTCAGAGCTTTGACTTCGACCTACAGGGTACAGTCATAGCTGACAAGTGCTCTGAACCCCCTGGCTGCGGAACGGCTTCTATTGATTTTGAACATGATCATTCGGCATCGAATCAGCTTTTACCCTCCAAAGCTTGGAACTCTATAGCCAACGGTGGCAGTATCCAAGACACAATCTTCCAAATCCAGTAGACTTGGGGGTTCGAAAGGGATCTCGCAGTTCACTGACCGCCTGGTGTTTGAATTATTTGATCATTCATGTTCTTTGAAAGGGTTGATGGCTTGATGGGGTCTATGCTGATCGCTGATTGCTGGGATTTCTAACCCATTGCTGAATCTTTTGCAGTGACAAGCCAGTCCAGAGGGAGGATCGAACTTTTGTTGATAAGATTGTTGGTTTTCATTCTCTTCAATGATTGTGGCCGCAGTTTGACGAAGCATTGGAATTTGGGTATAGAAAAGACATTATGAATTTATGAAACACCATGTACCATGATTGATTCACGTCACATGCCCATATTTTGGGTGGGATAAACCAGTACTTTTGGCACCTCCAAGGAACCACTGACGAGCCACCATTAATCATCAATCACCTATTAATCAACATCCATCAAACATCATTCATCAATCATCATCCATGAAATGATGCAATTGACCATCATTAGCGGATAATCAACCAATTGACCATCATTCATCACGCACTTTTGGGTCGTTAAAATTCTGTCAAACCTTTCCTGTTCAAAGGCGAAACACCGGCACAACAGCTGCCAGGCTGGGCGCAGAGATTCGAACGCCGTGAATGGCAGATCCATTTGGGCAAGGCGTCGCCATGGCCGTCGAATCGCATCGTTGTTGCTTGTTGCGGGCCCCGAAGTTGGGATCAACAGAAGGGCCACCCAGCTGTTCGTGAACGCGATAAATGGGCGAACAAAACAAGGGCAGCTACCAAGCCAACAGTAGATATACTGTAACTATAGTATGCTAGGGTTGAAGGGCTTATTAAATAACTTATAACTTATGATCATTATGTATTATGAACCATGTTTATCCACTATTCACCATGTATAGCTAACCATAGTCAACCATAGTTCACCAATCGCGTTGTCATCAGTGATTTGGTGGAACTCCGCATCATCGCTGAGGGCTTGCCCTCTGGTGAATGTTTGGCAGATTGGTGGTCTCTGGCGTATTAGAGGAGACAGTTCTCTAAGGGAGACCGCCAGCAACTGCAGCCATGCACAATAGATGGCGCAGTGCTTCTTCAATTGAATTTGGAATCACCTGAGGCTTCCCAGATTGCATGGGCTTTGGAACAAGGGTGTCTTGTCCTGTTCCTGGACGTGCGGCTTCGGGCTCTACAAAGCTGCCTATGATGTGGCACAGACACTTCACTGGGGCCAATTTGGTAGACCAGGCTGCCGAGCGGGCTAGAATTTGGATCAATGGCAGGGTCATTTGCCAAGTGCTGCCTGTGCTTCAGCAAGCCGAGGACTTCACGATCCCGCTCCCAGCGCGTAAAGGCACAGGTTGCAGGGGAGCTCACCTTGCATTGGCCGTGAACTCTTGAGTCTCGCTGTGACGGTGAGATCTAACATTGCGGAGGCATCTTTGATGCACAATCATGAAAATGGGGTTTCTCAAAATAGGTGTACATACCCCAAACGTATGCTTGGTTATTACTAAAAATGGTTACTGACTTGGATTATACCTTGGGGTACCCCTAGCTATTGAGAAACAACCTTATGAGAGGGATTAAAAGATGAGCCAACGACCAACAAAATGATGTGCTCGTTGGATTTACAAGAAGCTGGAGTAGTTCAAAGTCACAAAGATACCTATTGCGCTTGTGGCTTTTCACCACTAAACAATAGGGATTTCTTAGTCATCGGGTCATGTTTCGATGCCTATATCCCTTCGGCCCCATTCTCAAAAGCATGAACTAACATGCTCGGTTGAAGGAAATCCCTGACCGCAATTGCAGCAAACTATCGACGCTCACGCAACCCACATTTGTGATGGTGTCCTACAGTATCCGTATAACTTGAGAAACACCCATGTGGGTATGTGCCAGCACCAACCAGGCTAAGTGGGTGAAGATCCCAATAGATTGACCAGTTGGGTTGTTTTGGGGATGTGAACAGCTGGTGTACAGGGCCAGCCGCAGCCATTTCTTACATGGCCACTGGGATTGCGTTGTGATTTGGTGGCAGGCACGACTGGTTTTTCGAGCTGCGCATCCAGCCGGTGTAGCGGCGTTTTTAATGTTCTTGATCTAACAACTTGTACAAGTATTTGGGCACATAGATGTACATATGTATCTGCTGGTGGTTTCAAACATTTTTTAATTTCCCTCGTGGTTATTAACAATTGGTTGGTTGACTAATATTTTTCAAAGGGGTTGACACCACCAACCAGGTATATATGAATATTTATGTATATATATACACATCAATCACAATAGTCACCTATGGCAATGGTGTAATTACAATAACTAATTGTAATGGCGCAAACAAATCATTGATAATGCTGTACTGGTGTAGTCGCACTAGGATTCAGCTCTGATACTCCCAAAGCTGGTTCCCTATTCATGATGATCATGGCTTGGGATGTGCCAGTACCACCATTGATTGGATACACACCCGTATTCTACCACCAGTTGATCAGTATGACTCAGTATGACCCTTGATTCTGGGTTGTTACCATTGATTCTTGGTTCTTACCCTGTACCCCTGGTTCCCCATCACTAACCATTGTTTTCCCTATGAAATTGTTGGTAGAAATCCTCCATGAGCGTTGGCTGGTTAACTGCTTGACCCATAGCCATATAGCTGATATATCCCCTAGTATTGTTGGCTATTATCCCCTATTATCAACCATAAACCATCACAGCAGCGCCGGTAGCACCATCCCCCTGCGTCCGGCCACGTTGCAGGTGACTCGTGAGTATCAGCGCTGGAGCACCCATTTCCTGCGGCACGGTCGATCTGAGGACAGGGACGAAGTGATGAGGTTGAACGAATCTGAGTGGCGGGTGGCCGATTGGAGAGTGGGCACCCCACAGGTATTGTCAACTTAGGTTAGTTCACTAGGGTTAGTTCACTAGGGTTAGTTCACTAGGGTATTGTCAACTTAGGTTAGTTCACTAGGGTATAACTACCTGTTTTGGTAGATATGACATGATATGACCGTAGTTCAATCGCGAATCCTAAGCAACTTGCAATTGATATGTGGTAAACACCGTGGATACTAGGCCATTCACAATTTCTAATAGGTACACTATTTGTAGATGGCGGGCTATCCACGCAACCAGGTTAGTTTATGTTAGTTTACCAGAGGGTAGCAACAACCCTGGGCACCCAATGGCAAATCCATGCTGTGTGAAGGTGAGTGTGCCTTTTTAGCAAGGCTTGTCGTTGATAGCCCATAGTGACTAACCAAAATCGGGTCTATGACTTAACTAGTCTTTGTTTGGATGTTCACCTACCCCCTATTTTGGTTGGTCAATATCGACCCATAGCCACTGAACAGTTCCATGAGGTTTGTATCAAAGTTCGCTTAGGTTGAGCCATGCAGGGGGTCGATCATGCCTGTGAACATGCTCATTTCTCCGAGACCCTGTTCCCACTTTCCCGAAGTCATCTTTATAACCAGAGTAAATAATTTTTGGCATTTTTTGTTGAAGATGTTCCTTGTTATCCTTCCATACGTTATTTTAGATCGTTTTTGTTGGCCTTTTTTGATGCCTCATCAATATGTTTGGGGCGACCAGACATTGTTTGGGCCAACCAGACATTATTTACTCGGATTCTATAGGTTTTGCTCTTCATAAAGATGCACACAACACATGTGATAGGGAAAGTGCTACAAAATCAGAGGCCATAGTAAAGATTGACCCACGCTAGCGCTCCTCTCCATTTGATCGATGAATGAAAGCATCATGAAGAGTGTAAACGTGTTTCTCAAAATATGGTCCCCCAAAATGGTCGGTTTAATTGCAACTGAATGATATTGGATGATTTTGGGGATATGGTTGGCATTTTGCAGAACCATTCTGGAAGATGGGAGTGTTCGGAAATAAAACAACTTGGCAACACAGGTGCTTAGTAGTTCAACCAACATCCACCGTCGGCAACCGATAATTACGTGCAACGAAGTGTATGAAACCATTTAAAACTGTTGTGAATCCATATCAAGCATGTTTCGACCATCATGAACCAAGCTGAACTTTTGATCATTAATCAGCCATGGACCAGCTTTGTATGTTCACTAATCACAATTCGTCCTTAACCAACCACCATCAACCATCAAGTAACCAGTATGAACCAGAAATTCGTGGATTCAGCAGCCGCTATGAACCATCAATTAATCACTATTCAGTGTTGCTCCTTGTAGGGTGGCAGTCCGGCTCCCCATGATTTACTGATCAACCGTGTTGCAACGAGTTCGCTGGAAGTGTACCATGAATCAGCCACCATCAACCAACCTTGAGCATCAATTTACCTCAATCAAGTGGTTCGCCACCTGGTGGTTTCTCAAAGTTCAGGACCTCCAAATCATCCGTGAATCATGTATAGCAATAAACTCCAACCATTATAGTTGGTATATCCACTATCTTTTGGTTATTATCCCGTTTTCGAAGAACCTTGTGAACCACTAACCAACCAACATCAACCAACCATTTGAGTCGGTCTATCCCCTGCTATTACTTGTTATCCCCTTATCAATGGCCATTGTAAACCATAATTATACCCATCATAAACCAACCAACCAACCAACCAACCAACCAACCAACCAACCAACCAACCAACCAACCAACCAACCAACCAACCAACCAACCAACCAACCAACCAACCAACCA
>VSDK01028356.1:307547-322056 GCA_009767595.1 Symbiodinium kawagutii
AAAGGGAAAAAAATGGCCGGGTCAGGAGTTGATTTCACTGGGTCGGACTGGGTCAATCTCGACGGTTTTGAAGCGGGAAAGGCCATAGCCTACACAAACTGGGTCATTTTATATATGGGTCAAAGCCATTACTGGTGGCACTTGATGAAGGATGGGAGATTGGTATTGATGAAGGATCCCCTGTTTGACCGTGGCCAGTGAGTCGCCTCAAATTCTGGATGTTTCATTAACACGTTTCTCCAATGAACTCCCAAACTGGCGAACCAACTTCCAGGGTAGCGGCGGGGACGAACGTCTCATCATACTTCGAGTGGCTTAGTTCAGTAGTCAAGTTTTGAAGCAATTACTAGGGTCAACCCTAAAGTCAGTCAACCAGAGCGTGGTCTGTATCATCATGAAGATGTTTTTTTCGCAGCAAAAACACATTTAATCATAGTTTAGCATACAATCCTTCAAATCACTTGGGCCCTAGATGGTTTTGGTCCAAGGATGTCAAATTTCTGGCTAGATTCAACTACCGCTGGCGGCCGGTGGGTTTCTGTGAGGGGTTGCCCTCATGGTTTTCACACCGACCCGGTCGGACAGACTTATTTGAGCTTCAACTTATGCAGCATTTTTGGTGGAAAAAAGGTTGATATGAACCATGAACATCCAACATGGTATGGGTCATAATTGATTAATGGATATCAATGGATACCAGCGGTATGTAACAGTAAGTAATGGTTGGAACATGCTTCAACCACGGTTTTGATCGGTTGATGACTGGTGAATCATTGTTGATCAACTCTGTCGTAAGCAACCAAACGGCCAGGTTTTGATGCACAGCCACAGCCAGTTGCAAGAAACCATTGACTCCACTTGCCCGCCGTTTCGGCTGCAAGAGCCCAGGGGCATGTTTTAAGCCACCCGGCTTTCACCAAGCTATGGCGTTTGATTTGAAACCAATGTTACATACTGCTACTGGATTGCAGGCGGTTGGTGCTCTACTGACCAGCCATTTATATAAGTAGATTGAGAACTACCTGATGAAAAGTCTGCCCTATTCGCCGGCAGCCAAGCGGAAACTTGAGAAACAGCATGGCCGAAATGATGAATCAGCGTTGGAAACACCCACAAGATGGTTGATAATAGTGATTTATAGTTATCCATACATCGTGATACTAAGGTTATGGTTCACACACACACACACCTGTTGTTTTAAATGGTTTCAACAAGTCACAGCAACATGTTTTTTGTTACAACCCCATGATCTGAAGGTCTGCCGCTTTGCTTGTCGCCATGGAAGTGAAGTTGGCGAAGCATCAAAATGCCTTGGGCCAGTGCCACCCCCAGCAGACTGGGGCGGAACTGTTTCGGCCTGGGTGCCGGGTACTTCCAACATTCGTTTTCTTCGGGCATCTGGGGGAGAGAACAGTGTTTTGGAGGTATGATTTGAGGTGAGGTAGATTGTGAGGTGTGACTTCATTTAGAGGTATGACTTGAGCTACGTAGATGAAAAGCTAGACAGATCCAAAGCGAATCGAAGCATTGGCTAACTGGGTCAACTGGGTCAAGGGTTTGACCAACCAATACAGGGGGTAATAACCAATCATTCTATACGTAGGGAAACACTGCTTAATAGTGGGGAACCAGGGGTACAGGGTTTTGACCCACAGCCATCTCGAAAATTTGTGGTCAAAGAAGATTTTGGATTCGATTTGACTCACGCAGATTTGGCAATGTCATGCTATGTCATTGACTATCCATGACTACCCGTACTTCAAACCTGTCCGGAGATGATTTTTAGGATAGCCACCCACAACTTGGAGGCCATTTGTGGAGGCATTTTCTCTGCTGAGAAGCTGTCTCCAGGTATTCCTCTTTGGGAAGCGAAGTGTTCTTCAAAGAGTATGGCTCCGATTGGACATCCTATAGGCTCTGAGCGCTGGGACATGCTGGGACGCAGGGATTGGTTGGGTACACCGGTACAGGTGTCGGTCCTGCGATGTGACCCTCATGACGCCTCTGTTGTTGCAAAGCCTACTGGGTCGATGGTGTGTAGAAATCGCACGAAGTTGTACACCGAGTTTGTGGGAGACATATATGGTGATCAACCATGTACACCCCAAACATATGATGAGTTCTCCACGGGGCATGTTTGGTGGCCACTCACCAGTTTTTTTGTGTACACCATTAGTGGACAATCCCAAGAATCATCAACGTTCATTCGCCACTAGTTACTAAGCAGCAACTAGTGAGTTGGTCTTTGATCAACCTCAACCAACCATTAAGTCATTACGCATTCAACCATTCAGCCTGCAGCAACCACTCCTTAAGACCACTTATATAGTTAGCAAAAATCCATGGCATCATTCATCCACCACTTGTGTCAACAACAAACGCAGCCATTCATGGGATCATTTACTATCGTGATTATGAGGCGCATCATGATCAACCAGCAGCTATTAACCATCAGTATCAAGAACACGCATCCAGCTGCTAAAATTCACCATCAATTCATGATCGTTATATAATCGTCAATGAATCATTCTATCAGTCAATCATCATCCACCACGATTCATCATCATTCGTCATTCATCATCAATAAGCCTTATAATTCCTAATTAATTAGTATCATGAGTTATCATAACCATCACCATCATCAATCATTACCAACCTTTATAATCATTTACACACCCTACTATTTACACCTTACTATTGTTGCTCATTCTTCCCTATACTTGACCATTGATTAAGCAATAGTTGGGGATGTTCATACCTAAGCTACTATTGTTTCCTATGCTTACCCATTGGTAACCCCCCTCTAAAACCCCATGATCCCTTATTATCAACCATTCGTTAACCATTCAATAACCATTTGTAAACCATATTCGTGCCTTATATGAACCATTAGTTAACCATAACCCCCTAGTTAACCCTGTTAGAACATTATATCAGCCATACGTAAACCATTGATTAACCATATTTATCCCTTATTAACCATTGGTTTCCTATAGTTAACCATTGGTAAACCATGGGTGGGTCATTCATTCACCATTTATCATCATAGCCATCATCATCCATCGTTAGTTAACCACTAGTTGACCCACGAGTTGACCCTGTCAAACCATTGGTAAACCGTATTCATCCCTTATATCAACCATAGTGACCCATTGGTAAACCCATTAGTTCACCATTAGTTAACTAGTTGACCCTGTGAAACCATTATATCAACCATACGTAAACCATTCGTTCACCATTGGTAAACCATATTCATCAATTATATTACTGTAACCAGAACCCACTAGTTAACCCTGTTAGACCATTCGTTCACCATTAGTAAACCATTGGTGGGTCATGACCATTCGCCATTATACCCTATAGTTATCGCTATTATCCCCTATTGGTTTCCATTGATCATCAACCATTGTTTAAGCCGTTGGTAAACCCATGCAACCATTATACCCACTAGTTAAGCCTGTTAAACCATTATATCAACCATAGGTAAACCATTAATTAACCATATTCATCCCCTTACATCAACCCTTAGTAAACCCATGCTGCCTGTTCATCATGCCCCAGGTCCGCACGCACGCGCCGGCGCATCGACTTCAGTGGGCCCAAATGGAGCGCTCGCGGCGTGGGGTCCGGGGTCGGTGCCCCGTGGGCCCCGTAGCGCAACCGCGCGCTCAACCCGGCGGATGGCAGGGTCCAATGGTTGAAATGCTGAGAGGTCATGGTGGTTAAGGGGTTGATTATGGTTGAAAACTATGGTTAAGTAGTGGGTTGTGGTTAAACTAGTCTATGGATTATGGTTGAAATATGACAGATTCTGGGTTGATAGCTCTGAATCTGCTGATTTGGGTGATGATGGATGGTGAATGATGATGATTTATGTTTGATGTAATGGTGAATGATGGTCAATCGATGATTGAACGTTTAATTCGTGATCAATGAAGGCTTTATCGGCTGATTGATCATGATGGTGAAAAAACGGTTCATGCAGACGTGCGCTGGGTGTTGATAGCTGGTGTTGGCCACCAAGGGGCCGTGCATTGTGTGAGATGGTAGGGAAACTGTTTGGGAACATGGCTTGGTGTAGGGACCATCAGGAGATACTACGGGTATATCCATGGCTATGGTGGTACCTACTTAAGCATCCAAACCAAGTTGTTGTTGAAATGGTAGTTTCTCAAAATAAGGACCCTCAAAAATGGTTGGTTTATTCTTATGAATGGTTAATAACTAGATGATTTGGGAGGACCCCTATTTTGAGAAACACCCAATCATCCATTATTAGTTAACATTATTGATGATAAACCAACAGAAACCAACCATCATGTTAGGGGGTCCCCATTTCGAGCCCCCAAATGATACTCATGATGTCACCAATGACCCTCCTGGAAGCACCTTTGCCACATCAGCGTTGCTAAACCTGGCGGCGTTGGTGGTGACCCTTGCTGAGTGAGGGTGGAGACAGTCCCAATGAAAAGCTGCGCTAGTCGCAAGTGCAGAAGCCAGCAGAGGGGTAGGTTCACTACCTAGTGGTCCAGTTCGATTTAAAGAGCAAAAATGGTTTTGCTGGTCTCCTGGATTTTTTTGGGGAAATCGACGTTGGAGAACCCTAAAACCTCGTGGTTAAAAGAGGCGTTTCCAATGCAGTTTTTATCGTCAACGTCCATCGACCCACTGATTGTCCCACACAGTGGTGGGATGTTTTAGAACGGAAACCCCAAAGGTAGAGGAGTCACTCGCCGGACATGTGACGTCATGCTCATGTTAAGGCCAACTAGGAGATGGGTAATCACCCAAATCAGTGAAACATGGTCATTCCTAGAGTTGATGATTCTGGTTAATTATATAATATGATGATGCTTAGTCAGGGTTACTTAATGAATGTTAATGATGGTCTATTGATGGTGATGATGATGATGATGATGATGATGATGATGATGATGATGATGATGATGACGGTAATGCAGCTCAACGAGCTAAGAAAATGGTATAACCAGCAATGTGAACGCTTCCCAGAGGTTAAGAGCTTGCCATGATCGATCATAGCCAACCAGCTTATGAAACCGCCATTGACTAACATTTACAACCATTGGCCACTATAACCGAATTAACCATCAATGCCGACTAGCAACCATTAATGAAACACCACAAACCGCTACCAATCGTTATGAAACCATTCTTAACCATCGCCGTTATCCATCACTACTGCCCATCAGTATTCACCCTCACTATCAGCCATCATTATTAACTATCATCTTTCAGCATCAATTATTAACCATCTATTAACCATCATTAACCTTTTTCACATCCATCATCAATATTCATCAACCATGTCCTTCAGTTCAGCGTCAGGAGCTTGGAAACATTGGTTGGTCCCGACAGCGGTTTGATGCACAAGCAGTTCATCCGCGAACACATCGACCCTGGGATTCGCACAGGGCTAGGGGCCGCGAGAGGCTTCTGCAGGGGCTCCCCTTGGGATTCGCAAGTCTGGTGCATACCTGGTAGCCACGTTGTCATCATTAACTATGGCTGATAAAGTTAAGAATAGGGGAGACAAACCAACAACACTAGGGATTACAGTGGTTTATAGGGGTTATAACGGTTATAGCCATGAATAACGGTTGAAAATCGGGAATGATAAGCAACAACAATGACAATACACAACTATACACAACTACTGTCTGTTAGTTGGATTGACATGGCCTTTATTTTCCCCACTGTAATTCTTAAGAAGTGGTTGGTTGCCTTGCGCATTTTCTAATAATGACGGGGTGGTGAAAAACCACCAGCCAGTACAGGTAGTAATATGGTGGTTTCTCAAAATAGGGGTACCCTGTCAAGAAACCACCATATGTACAGTGGAACCGTATCGTTGGTGTTGGGGGCCCGAGCGTTCTGGTCCCCGATTTGTTTCTCCGTGTCGCCGTTCCGCCGTGCCCGCAGTCATGAATCACACCTCTCGGGGATGATCCGCGACTAGGTGGGCCATGAGGCTACAAGTTGGTTTCTGACTATATAAACTTGGAGAAAACAAGTCGTTGAGCAAACCTAAAACTAGCAGGACCTTGGATCTGCATAAAATGCTTGAGTGCCCAATAGTCGCGCTGAGGAGACACTCAACTTGGCAAAAAACAAGTTGACGGACATCACTTGTCTCAATGCCATGAAGGTGCCGGAGGGCAATGGTGTCATTGCTGCTGGGGATGCAGATGAGCCGTCAACAAAAAGTGGTGCAGTAGTGTGATCAAAGTGATTTGTTGGTTGACATTATCTATGTTGCTAAGTGCTGCTTTTATTCCAATTTCATGCTCTTTAGAGTATTAAAGTGCTTTGGTGATATTTCACAATCACCTGTAGGAATAATTACGCTTCAGTGACGGAGGAATTTTCCAAGGCCCATCTTCGTCTCAGACGACTCAAGCACTCCTCAAAGCAATGTGCTAATGTTGAGGCACCCATCATTGCGGTAGAGAAGGTTTGGGTCAATGCCACAGCCCAGAAGTGGTAGGTGAATGTCCCAACAAGGCGGTTCTTCGGTTTGGGATCTTCGCTAGCACACTTCTTTGACCTTGGCTTTCACCGTAGCTAGTTGGCTATGGGTCAATATTAACCCACTATACTGGGGGATAACAACCAACCATTTTATAGGGAAAACATAGGAAAACAATGGTCAATGATAGGGGAACCAGGGGTACGGGGTTTTGACCCACAGCCGTATTGCCAGAGAGTCGTAGCCAAATCGTATCCTAGTAGATCAGTTGGTCAAGCCATTTAGTAGTAGTAAATGCACCATGATTCACCAAGCTAGCTTTGTCTACTGCAACAAGTGCCCTAGTTCTGTTCACCAACTGAACTGTGGGGGGAAACTGGTTGTAGCAAGGTCACCTGAGGACGCAGGTAACTGATTTGCAGGATTTAGTATGATGAATATGAAAGTTTTATATAATTCTATATTTATATGATGAATACATCACCAGATCTATCTGGTAATGTTAACCCCGGATTATTAATCCTCAGGTTTATTAATTGGGGGGGTCACCGTTTTAACGGGAAACCAAGGCCTTTTTTTTTGAGGACACCTCCAGTATATAATCAACCAGGGTTTACTAATCCGGGGTCAACATTAACCATGCACCATGAATGTTCCTGGATTGGAATATACATGTAGCGCAATATTACCTGGTGCACCATAATCCAATGATTGGTCACCATATTCATCTTGCTGGTGGTTTTCAACTTTTTTGTTTATCATTTTTAATTTTTCCCAGTATGAACAAATGATTGGTTGGTTGATTGATATTTTTCATAGGGGTGGTTCAACCACCAACCAGTAATGAGCATTATCAACCATTATTATATCATCACCATACATAATCATTAATAACCACTATCAACCACTAGTTGACCATGGGTGGTTCAACCACCAACCAGTCATCGCACCAAAACCGTCCGAACTGCTCAGCGGGCTTCAGGACACCCGAACCTTCGAGTTTCGCAGATTGCAGATTCTCAACGCTTCCAGGCACCCTGGCGCAACTCCGGGTGCACCAACTGGTGGCGAAAGAAATTGCTTGGCAGGTTGAGTTTCAAGAACTGTTTCAAGGGATGATGGGATGGCTGGTGGTTGAGAGGGAGCAAGCTAAGCTTTGCCGGGGATATCCTGATAGCCCAGGTATGGATACCTCGGAATCCGTTGGAGTTACCAGGAGTGCCCACCAAATGGTATCCATCACAACTCCATAGGGCCATGGCAGGTTCCAATCCCGGCGTCCTTGGGGATCCTGTAACGTAGCAAGCAGCTTCCAACAGATCTGCTGCTGGTCGCCAGGAACATGCTGACGGAGGTGAAGCTGGTGAATCCCGGTGTCTCGGTCGGTGAAGCGGGATCCGTTGGCAGGCAGTTTGGTAAGATGCCCTAGAGACGCCTTAGAGATGCTGAAAGTAACAGGTGCTGACTTGGATGTGCAGCTGGGGTTCGTTCACCATGGTTGTAAGCTCTATATGGTAGGTTAGAATTCCTAAACACTGTGGTTGGGGACCACTGACCTTCGCCGTGGGGGGGGCAGATCCAAGTAGAGGCGTTTAGAGTAAATCCTATGTGCGCAGCATTGGTATTGATGGGCCCCCCCTTTGATGGTTGCGAAATAAAATGGTGGCAACATAAAGCAGCCATGATGGTCCTGTTGAGACCCCGGCGCTGTGATTGAAAGACCAGCTGCTCATCATGGAGCAAACTTGCAAGCAGGGGTATTATTGCGAATGCTAAGTGGTAAGCAGTTGCTGTGATGATGGTATTTGATATAGACATATGACATATGGTCCATATATGGTGGTTTCTCAGAATGGGGGGGTACCCCAACAATGATTTGCTACTACTGCAAATAGTTCTATACTCTATACTATGACTAGTTGGTTATTACTATATATAAATACTTTGACTATAGTAATTAATATTAATGGTTCATATTAGATGATGAGGGGGGTCCCCTATGACTTGAGAAACACCCGAATCCAGATTTAAGATGGTCACCTCGCCCCAAGACACTCCATGGTGCTAGGATATTCTACCTACAAAACTGGGGCATTCACATAGCTAAGTCAGTGTAGGTAAACATGTAAGTGGGTTGTCACTAAATGTAGGTAAACACTGAAACATCCAGAGCGCTGGGTCAATGCCTCGTCATTCCCACTGGTGGTTTCATCGTTCTCCCTGAACACACGTTTCACGTTGGAGGCGTTTCGTTGGCAGCTGAGAAGCATTTGTAGAGCAGACACGGTCAAGAATCAGTAACCCATGCTACAAGAGGATCCCAGGATGTGACTTTCGGTTGGGTTTACCTAGGTGAATCATGGCAATCGATACCTTAAACATGGAGTCTTTTGCAACAGGTGGATCGGGTATTAACCTAGTTCTTTTGCGAGAGGTGAATCAGAACCCCCATGACCCCCATGACCCAATGGATTTTCCTGGGGTCCCAGGGTTCTGGGAGGTGTCCCGGGCGGTTCGCTTAGGCCGCGTGTCTACTTGCGTAGGCAGAGTGGTTACTATCATCCTGATGGAGCAGCATGGTAGGTGGATGGTTGATGCTGGTCATAATAGTTTACTGTGCTCGATGGTGGTTGATTTGCCTTGACAATTATGAGTTATGCTGATTCTATGATCCACGGGCATATGAATCGAACGATAACAGGCAGTGGTCAACAATCCAACCATTGAGGTTTGTGTAGAACTAGCAATTGCAAAGAGTAGCACAAGAGGCATCAGACAGCTAACCTCAAAACAGGAGAGGGTCATGATATCTCACAACTTCGTCTTGTATGTAAATCTAAATCATCATGGAAGTCATCATTCAAGATCAGTCAATGATTCAATCGTACGATAGGCCAGCAATTCCATCGGAATCCAACTCCGCCCTTATCAACCCCACTCAACCCACTTATAACCCTTATCAACCCTTATCACCCCCTTCTCAACCCTTCTCAACCACTACTTGGGTGATGGTTTTTCACCACGTTTGATCTCATCACCCGCGGGTTTTCATAGCGATCTCCGCATCCCAAAACAGGTCTGATGGAGATCAACCTGAGCCACAACGAACTGGTGAAGTTGCCGGAGCGATGTGGGGCCCTGCAGGGAGCAGCCAGGTGGGTCGTTGATGGTCCACGGGGGGGTTGATCAATGATGCTTGGTTATGCTTGGTGAATGATGGTGGATGATGGTGAATGATGGTGAATGATGGCGAACGGACAGGAAATGGTCACGATGGATTGATGATGGTTCTTTTTTGGGATGAGTGGTGCCTTCTTGTCCTGATAATGAAGCCTGAAAGACACAGCTTCCATGAACTACGGATGCACGGAAATCGCTTTAGAAGTTGACCAAATCAGACTTGGGGATTTCTTAAAAAAGGGAACCCCAGCAAAATGGTAGGTTTAGTATCTATAACTTGCTTATATTAGATGATTTGGGGGCACCCCCATTTGGAGAAAGCACCACTTATACCAAGGCGCAGAAACTAGTAACGAACCTGACGATGAAATCATCATGAGTAGTGCCAAGCCCGGATGAATCACCCCCCTCCCGATTTAGCTTAGTAGGGACCAGATGAATGCGGGGTTGTCACCAACGATGCGCAAAGTTTCTTGAGTTCGTCGGCAGAATTGGTGGACTGCCATCGCCCCCATGTCGCAGCACGTCTTCGGCCATTTTTGGGTGGACCCAAAGTCATCGAGAATGATCAGCGACTCTCAGCTTGGCTCTCGTTAATTGGGTAAGCGGGAAAGGATATGATCATTCTGAGTAGTGGATACACCCTGCCCAAATTAGTGGATATACCCAGCCAAAAGGCCATGATCATAATATCATCATATATGAATGGCTTTGGGTCAAAACCCCGTACCCCTGGTTCCCCACTATTAATTAGCCATTGTTTTCCCTATGAAATTGTTGGCCATTGTCCCTCATGATTGGCTGGTTGATATTGACCCAGTTCGCCATATCATCGCTAAATGTGTGGTATAGATGATATATTATGATGATACAAAATGCATGATGTACCCCTTCTATATGTATAAACTTAGCCCAAAACGTTGGGACCCACGACATCCCACGACCCACTCGGGGCTGCGGCCGGTTTCGGCCAGGACCTTAGCAGCCTGTCGCAGCTCAGTAAGCTGCTGCTGTCGCACAACAACATCGATGATAAGCCCCGTGGCAGGAACTGTGGCAACCAGCTGAGGTTCCCAGCGTTGCACCAACCAACCAACCTTTCCGGAGGCTGAACGGGTGATGCTTCATAGGTTTTTTTAAACGAAGATGTTCCATGTTTTTGGACTATGGCTCTTTGTTGGGAACTTCTATGCTTTTGTTCTGTGGTCCTATAGTTGATGTGTCTGTAATCTGGATCAACTATGGATTTTCCATGTGTCAGCCTTTGAACTATGGTTCGATTGCAGTTCTATGGGTTCCAGCCACGGGAGATCCACATACCACGACAGCTCAGCTGGGTCGAGCAACCATGATCCATCAGTGTTGACGAACCCCCAGAAGTCCATCAATAAAACAATGGTTGATCCTTTTTTTGTATTTAAAGACCATGAGTTAAAAGATGGTTGCGGCCCGGCAAATCCCATTGAAGCAATGGTAGTTGGAATCCAAAGGGGGGTGATTCATGGCTTTGTGGTGCAATTGCCATCTGAGGCTGGAACAGTTTGGCGACCTACAGAGACTTGGCCGCGCAAGAGCTGCAACGGATGGTGTTGTGGCTGGCGTTGGTGTCGAGATGGGCCATTTCAAAAACCAAAGAACCAATAAGCCATATTTTTCATATGGAAATGCAATACCAGATGATTTAGAAATTGAATATACACATGTATAAACAATCTTGTTACAGTATTTGGTAAGAATCAATATGTTCGTACAGAAATCTAGAAAATAAGCAAGATTGGTCAAAACAGATATGGTTCGAATGATTTCTTTGGTCCAAACACTAAGCAATAGAAAAGGAACCCGGGAGTGGATCCTTACACTCGTATTTGCCAATTGTGTGAAATTCGGAATCATGCAGTAGTGGTTTTTCTTCATATGGAAGATGAACTGTGGGACTTATCACATATATAGAAGCGGTCAGGAATTGCGAGATGATTCTTAGTGGGGTATTCCGGTATACCAATTGTTGTGATTGACAGAAAATGATCATCAACAGTCGTTAGTAACAATGAGCAACAGCCGTTGATGATCGATGATGAAGTACAGGCATAACAATGATTCACCATGATAGTAGCTGATTCATTATGGCTAACAACCATGGTCAACAACGATGACGGATGATTGTTAATGATGGTTAATGATGATTCAAAACTCATGATGGTTTGTGGTTGGATATAGTGGTGGGGTAATGGATCTGATCAGATGTCGAACAGGGACGCCATGTTTGAAGCAATTACGAAGGTGCGCCAGTGCAAACGCCTGTGATACTCCGACCTCAAGAGGGACATGTAAAATTTAAAATGAAGGGGATACAGTGCCTGCTGCCGCAGATGTGTCAAGTCATAGTCCGTTGTTCCAGTGGAAAATCATGGTTGGATTTCACTGGTTTCTGTTTACACGTGCATTTGCATTCCAGCTCACATGCTTTTCAGCACTTCAACACTTACACTCTGGTAAACTAACATAGCAATGGAGAATTGCCATGTTTCGTAGAGAAACCAGAAACCATTGATAATTGGTGGATTTTCCAGCCAGCTATGTTCGTTTACCAGAGGCTAGACATCGCAAGCACGGTTGATAGGTTCTGCATGATGTCTTGAAGAAGCATCGAACTGCCGAACTGCGGGGCCTTGACTCACCACTAGACCGCTTGTTGCCACATGCGGTCAACGGTAGCTGTTCACCAGGTCTCTGTTTGGAGCAAATCGATAGCTACATTGCTGATGCACAGGCTCCAAAGCACCACCGAAACGGATATGAACTATACTTTTGGGATATGACTGGCTACCCATTTCTGCTGATGAATTTGAATTCCAACTGCTTCCATTTTTGCTATCGAACCATCACCAGGCCACCAGGAGCACCACAATGGTCACCACCAGGGTCGACCCACCAGGCCCTCGCACCACCCGAGGAAGCTCCGAGTACTGGACCTATCCAGCAACAAATTCAGCTGGCGGCCCACCTTCTTTCGGAAGCAGCTCAGCTTCCTGGAACGGATCCATCTCGAAGAGTTAGGGCGCGGGGGGGAGCGCTTGGTGGAGCTTGGTGGAGGTTGGCTTCCTTTCTTGGTGAAGGTTCCGTACCAACTGGTTGCTTGTTGGTTGGTTGTTGCTGTTGTTGTTGGTCCCAATTTCAGTTGTTTTTGACCCATCAGCAGTGGGATGCCAGTTCGAGTCGTGAGGCTGAGCCCAGGGTCTGAACCATGGACGAGCCACCGAGCTTTCGTGGCAGCGAGCCGCTGCGAGCAGGAACCGAGCACATTGGTATCAAGCATTTGTTGTGACAAACTATGAGATACCAATGAGATACCAACTATAGTTGTATAATTTGGAGATGAATAGCCAAATTGTCAATAGTTGGTATAATTTGGCGAGATTCTAACTATATCCAACTATTGACCAAATTGCTATCTTTAGTTCCAATTTTGACTCCATCCCTGAGTGCAGCAAACGGCTCATGCATGAACCGCCGCATCAAACTGATCATCCAGCAGGATGGTGAATGGACCGTGACCTGAAACGGATTTCACCTAGCTGATGTTCAACGGGCTCCTAATGTGGGGGTTTCTCAAGCCAATATGAAATGATTTGGGGGTACCCCTATTTTAAGAAACAACCATGTAGCTCTTTCTTTGTGGTACAGTGGAGAGATTCACGTGGGGCACAACGAAATGAACACCTCCGCTACCATTCGTTTTGTTGAAATTGGGTTTTGTATTTGGTTGATATTTGGTTGAGTTGAGTCAGCAAAAATTCTAACTGAAGTAGATAAATGCATAGAGGTATAGGCCATAGACGATATATGATAGATGTACCATCACTTATGCCATGCAGCAGCTGATAGGCAAAGCAGAACATACTGCAAAAAAACACCAAAAAATAACAGAAAGCTAAAGCTGATGATATATCTACATTGTCATATCTATGTCTACATATCTATACATTAGAACATGCTTATCTTATGTTTGCCTTTCTCATACTTAATTAATATATATATATATAATTATACAGGAAGCCTTCGGTTCGGTTGGGTTCGGTTGGGTTCGCGCCCGGATCTATGAATCAGATTCCGTTTCGGTTTCGGTTTTTGGTTGCTTCGGTTCGGTTCGGTTCGGTTCGCAGTTTTTTCACTTCGGTTCGAGATCGGTTCCCAGCGTGTTCGAGATCGGTTCCCAGCGTGTCTATTATATTTAGAACAAAGGGAGAGAAGGATATTCGTTTGGCATCCCAACTGGGGCCAGTTTCAGGAATAGGCATGTCACCATCCCTTATTTCGGTTACCTCATCTCGGTCACTGCTGCCTTGTGAGCGGCAACATGAAAAAGCATTGCAGATAGAAACCGCTACCACAAGGAGCTTAAAAAAGGATGGGAGCCCAGGGCGGGATCGAGCCCAGGGCGGGATCGAGCCCAGGGCGGGCTCGAGCTCAGGGACTTTTTCTAAATGACCTCGATTTTGGCGTTTTCGGAGTCCGAAACGCTCAAAATCGGGGTCGTTTAGAAAAATAGGCGGCAAGGCTTCTATTTCCATTGCAATGGTTGGCCCCCACCTTAAATTATATTGCGATACTTATAATTTCCCATAGTTAAGAATAAACCGCCCCCAAATTTGCCGGTCGTGGGGACAACGGTCCGCTGGTTCGGTTCCCAAATATTTGCCGGGTTCGTTTAGAAAAATAGGCGGCAAGGCTTCTATTGCCATTGCAATGCTTGGCCCCCACCTTAAATTTTATTGCGATATTTTTAATTTCCCATAGTTAATCAAAGGAAGTTTAGTTACGAAGTGCGGAACTTCCGTGTTA
>VSDK01028361.1:4090-28477 GCA_009767595.1 Symbiodinium kawagutii
GTGCATAGAAACCCTGCGAAGGTGGGAATAAATCATGCGCAATACTAAAGACACATATCTTTGATGGTTGCATTCCTGATCGATCAAAGTAAGCGGCCTATCGGTCGATTTTGGGGTTGGCTTGATTGTCCTTGCTTTGGTATCAGTGCTGGTTGCTGTTGGTCATGGAGGTTCTTTTTTTTGGATATCGGTTGGCAACACTGCCTAGTTGCGTTGATCATGTCTATCACGTGGTCATTTTCCCTGTCTTTGCTCGCCATATGGACAAGAAAACATGGGATAAAAACTTGCCACAAAACCATCTTTACAGTCTGTGTAAGCTACAACCTTTGCGGCACAATACCATCATTCGAAACACTTATTTCACCAATCTTATGTAGTAGCTATACTGACTCTTCATTTGAGAATTTGTTTCGTCTTTTTCTATGCCAGATATTATGATTTTTTGATCCCAGGTATCAGGCGGGGTCACGGCGGTATGCCCTTGCCCGATGCTGGACCTCACTGGAAGATTCACCCAAACGCCATCGTTGCCGCAAACCATCCATAAAGGCCTTGCAGCGTTCAGCTGTGTTTCGTCAAGGAGCAGCGGAGACTTGCCACTGGACCAGCTGGACAAGAGGCAAAAAGATCCCAAAGATTCTGAGACTCATGGGGATTCGTGCCAAGATTTTGTTGTACTGCTGCACTGCCAACGATAGACCCCTCCCCAATAGCCAGCCAATAACCAAGAGATCATGTCTTCTCGGTCTGTTCAATCATCACTTGACCAATTTGAAATAGCTGCCCCTTAGCCGTGTTGTTGCTTAGCATTGGCTTTTACCGCCGTCCATGTGACAGGTAAATCATCCTCAGCAATCAGCATCAACGCTGATTATTGGATGCCACTCATATCTTCCATCAGCAGCAGACCAAGTAGATGTCGCTGCCTTACGTTTGTTCTTCGTACATCTTCGTAACATGGTAGCGTCCCAAAATAGGGGCTCCCCCAAATCGTCCTTGTTCAATAAACCAGCCAAGTTGGGTGTCTTTTACGGCTTGAGAAACACCCACACCGACAGCTTTGTTTCATGAAGATTTTGGATGTCCCGCCAGCGCTACAGCACCTCTGGCGGCAAATCCTGAGGCAACTCTTGCACTGCACTGCACAGCACCTGTGGCAAGGGACCCGCGTGTGCAATGGCAACCCCGGAAATTCGTAGGTGAACCCGAGTTCAACCGGTCATTGGGGCTACGCAATTCATGGATACAGGCTCTGCTAGGTGGGTTTAAAGCCTTCTACCATCATGGCATGTTTGATATTGATCAAAGATACTCGTATTTGATGGCCACGACTTGGGATTCTCAAGTGACCGATAAAAACATTTCGGACGGGCATTCCGCATGCAAAGACTTCGATCTGCTCTTTTTTTCAACCCTTATGGTCACTTACGATTGTTTTCCCAATGGTTTTGTTGCTGAAACTTTCCCTCACCATTGTGTTCCGTAGAGTTTTGTTGGTGAACTTCTATGTTCTCCCCATGAAAGGCTGGTTGGTTAAAGCCCTGACCCGGTCGCTCGCCATGCATCGTTGCCCGTGCAGCGAACAGAAACATCCCCTCGCCGCCGGCACTCGCAGGAAACCGGTCCGCACCTCAAAGAGCTCCAGTGCGGCCGTCACTAAGCCAGCCTCGAGGACCACGACCAGTGGAGAGAATGAAGAAAGTGAGTTGTGAAGTGGACGAGAGAAGTGAAGTAGAATTAAACGAATACAGAATTGAAGTGGAATTTAACTTAAGAGTCTGAATATGTTTGAATTTATTTAACTAATTGGAATAGAAAGTTTTCAAAATAAGTAACTCTTCCTCAATGCTATTCCGATTTATACTGATTTCTGGAATTGAATCAATTGGAAAAAAATTTGGAATTCCAATCTGGAGAAGGTCGACTTAAAGACTTAGGGCTTCCAAGAGATTGTGGGTTGCTGTTCACTTTCATTTTGTGAGCCATTAACGTCCAACAACTAATAGTACTTATTTCTTTGGTAGTATTGTTCCTTCTTGATTCTCGGTGCCACCATCATTGTCATCATCAATATTCTTAATATCGTACATGAACTTCCATCCATCCCCACTAGCTACAATCAGTTTGATAACACATAGCAACTAAGCAATATTCACAACAACTCCATGCTAGGGCGTCTCAAAGCCATTGACCCGTCACCATTGCTGTCCTTGACAAATAAGTTATTGTGCAGATGTGAACATACGGAAAACTATAAACATAGGGTGTATATAGACATTTTTCTTTTCTTATTTTCCTTCTTTCAAACTCGTCTGCGAGCTTAGCCCGCTGGTCAGCAACTTCAATGAGCACATCCAAGTACAAACGTTTCGGTACAGCAAGTTGAAGGAGCGCATCTGGCAAAATTTCATGCTAAACAGATTTGGTATCCGAAGTTTTTAGCTACGAACAAGCGAAACTTCCCTAACTTGGATATTCAAAATCATCTCAGAAATGAAGAATCCCACAAATGAACACACATAAATCAAGAATCTCACAAATCAATGTGAGATGTGGTGTTGGATGGTGTGCTGTGTGGTGGTGCGGCATTGATTTGTCAGCTTATTTTGAATATCCGTAATTTAGAAGTTTCGCAACTTCGCTTTAGAACCAATAGAATGTCAATGCAAAGTATTTAGTTTAAAATGAGGCGATAAAAGAAATAAATCATCAATGTAATCGTTGAACAAATGCAATTCATGTACTTTCTAGAATGATAGCAGTCGTATGGAGAATTTGCAATATTTGTTTCATTCATTCATCATAGAGTAATTAATTTTTCAAATTTCATTTAGTTGTAGAGAATAGCTTATATTTGAACTTCACTACGTGATTCAATTATTCTCTATAACTAAAGGAATGCAAACTAGGTGATTCAATTAAATATAATGCAGAACATATTTCAACTATATGTATATATATATATACACATACATATATGTATATATATATATATTATATGTATGTATGTATGCAATTCATTTTTACTATCTGCCTTCTGTGGAGACCGTTGCACGCACGGCGGTGCGCCTCGTCGCCCTGGAGACCTGGGCCGCGCCATGGGGGGTCTCTCTGGGTCGGTGTCGCCATGGTGTTGGATCGTGAAGGCTTGCGAAGGACGTGCCCAGGGATGATGTTGGGTGATGAAATGAATGTGAACTGAATGAACGAAATGCATATGAAATGAATGAAGTGACTGAAATGATGCGCCCAGGAGTTCGGTTGCCAGACATCTCAAGCACTCCCAGGAGCTGCGGTGAAAATGCACCAGTTGAATGACCATCACCTAAACATAAAGCCATTTACCTTCGAGCCATCAGCACTCTCTCAGCGGTTGGTTCGCACACGTTCCCAGGAATCAAAAGAAAGCATGCTAATAGTCAGTTTGGTTCATCCGTGTTAAGAATCAACAACTGGTCTATTGGTCATTATTTGCCCCCCATGCCAACCAACCATCAATAAGCGGGACCATGCATCACCGGACTGCCTACTATCAAACATGAGTAACTGCCATTAATCCAGGTAGACTTGCCATGAATTGCCGTGAACCATAGTGGAATTACCATGATAAACCTGCCGAAATAACCATAGTTGAGCCACTATTTAACCATAGTTCACTACTTTTGACCATAGTTCCCACACTCTCTAACCATTATCACCCACTCAAACTTACCATTCTTCCTCACTATCTAACCACTATTCACCGTTCAACTTACCATTCACCACTATGACCGACTGCCAACCGGTGCACTGAGCTCCATCACGGAGGTCGGCCAGTTGGACCTGTGCCGTTCCATGGACGTCACCCTTCAGCGGTGAAGAAACGGGGGCCCTGGGGCGGGACGCTTTTTTGGAGGCAAACTGGTTCTTCAGTTTATGATGTTCGAATCATCTTTAAGAAACATCCCAATGGGCCATAAGCAAACTGGTTTAAGAAATAATAGTTTTTAAGAAATTTGTTTATGATGTTTTGTTGGTTCTGGATTTTGCTCCTCCGCTTCCTGAGCTACGGATTATGAATGGTGGAGAATCATGCTTCAGTTTGGAGCTTGTGGAGTCCTAGAAGGACAGGATAACACCAATGGACATTGGGTTAGGTCACCCGGTACGCCTGGTGTAGCATCATGAAATGTTCTATATACAATGCTTGATTAATATTGACCCATAGCATCCCATAGCCATTTCTCTTGACATAGATCTGCTTGATATATTTCGCACACCACCGCCGACGGCCAGAAACCTGGTACCTTGCACTACAGTCACCAAGTGCGGGCTCCAAGAACTTTTGTCTGCCTTTCTTGCGATCCCAGAAAAATGTTGACCAGAATTACTGTAGCAACCATTCTCAATGTCACCCCCGGTATCACCATCAATGTGGTGGTGGTTGCCCCATCCCAAAACATGTGCACGCAGAAACTGTCATTCCAAACTCTTGTGGTTGAAAATAAGCTCCAAATAATCGATGAAAACCACCAACCAAATGACGACTTTGTGTATGACCAGTAGTCAACCATGATCAACATGATGATCAACCTCGACATCGATAATGAGACGCTAGTGACCAATCTGGCTATGAACTTGGATGCTGAGTAGGCGCCGCCACAGCTATGGACAAACCAGTAATGATCATGCTGAGTCATCACAACCACTATAAACCATCATCGTAACCAGTATAATCCATTATTAATCACTAATAAACCCCCGCTTAGAACCACCATTTCTCTGGAGCAATGCATTGGTTCTACCAAAGCTGCTGCTAAGGTGCCATGGCAGACACCGTAGCCGTCAGGAGCCCTGGAGATGCTGTGCTTTGGGCCTCAGAAAGGAATTGAGCACAGCACGGGTTCCATGTTCCAAAAGTCACAAGAAGCGCCTACAAAACGACAAGTTGAGACAAATTGACAAGTTCAGATGACAAACTGACTAATGCACAACCTCAATTGATTACAAGGCTGTTCCGTTCTGACCATCTCAGCTTGCTTGTGCATAGGATGATCCTTCCGAACATGAAAGAGCCTCTCCTGAAGAGCCTGTCCTGGCCAAAGCAAAAAATCCACCACGGGGTTGGCGGTGTCTAGATCAGCTTTTAGCCAACCACTGCAATCACAGCAAGGATCATGGGGATGACTTGAACTATTTTCAGGGTACTAAAAACATCAGAGCTAGTTTAGGCTTAATTACAACAAATATTTCCAAAGTTGTTCAAGCCGCTACTCTGGGATCCAGCCAACTAGCATCTGCATCTCGGGATAGTTGTTGCTTTTCATACATCACAAGTCTTGTTGGACATATCCTCTCTCTATGATCCCTGGTCAAATCACCATTTTTATCGCCATGCAGTGACCCAATTCCCTTCATGGCTAGCAGCCACCAACAACAGATGCATCAGTTCAATGATAGAGAGAGACAGGAAGTATCCAATCTCTAAATCGCCAAGAAAATAAACTCAGCAGGGACCCAGGAGGATAGGTCACCGTAGGACATTACAATCCACAGTACTGCGTGGGTTTCCTTCGGGCACAACGAGGCCAGCAGTTGGTTCCAGTCGCTGCTGTGCTTCCGTACACTGCCGGAGGTGCCACGCTCGCCGTTCTGCGCGCAAAACTAGGACCCACAGCACTGGCGATGTTCTGCGACCCATATCTTTTCTTGAAAACATAACTAATCTCATGAAAAGAACATAAATCATTTTTTAAACATGGAGATTCCAAGAACCCAAACATAAAATATTGATAGTAAGACAATCAACTTCGAGGAATACAACACTTCTTGGGAACTGATGTATGAATACGAGATCTCTAGTGGCAATTCCAGCAATGAGTCGGCTTTGAGCTGTCGGTCCAATCAATGTGTGGCCTGAACGGGGCTGTTGCTGGCCCGTGCCGAAGCCCTTCAACAGATTTATTCCATCGAAAGAAACCCACCATCGCCCCAAATGGGCTTTCAATGTTAAGAATGATTTTTCAAATAAATCATGGAAATGCAAATTATTGAGAAGAAAAATGGATGTTCAACTTGGATGCTTGGGAAGTAGCGCTGTCCCAACGGCACCAGCAAAGCTGCAAAGCGCCGGAAAAGTGGCCCATGCCGAGCTCCTTGCAGGCGTCGTGGTGTTGCTACTGGCCCAACCGATGGGCTGAGCATTGGTTCTTGTGGATCCATGGTTACATCCATCCTGTGATCCATCCTGTCTGTTCATCCTGTTTACAATCTCTAACAAACATCTACATAGTCTACATCCATCCTGTTTGTTAGAAATGTGGATCCATTGTGCTTTCCATCGCTAACAGGGCCCAGCGAATCGTTTGCTCTCAGGCGCCAAGGTTCATGGCGGAACATCCCTGTCTCTACTTCCCACAGCTCTGCGAATCGCAGGTTCTGGTGATCATCTTGGCTTCAAACGAGTGGCTTGCAAAGAACCAGCGATGCAAGCAGGGTTAAATGCTATGCAAATCATTCCAAAAGCCTTTGAGTCACTTAGTACAGCATATCGATGCCGAGGATGTTTCCTGAAGCCCCAAATCATGGGTGTTTCAAGACGACGACTCCGATGCATGACCCTCAGTGACATCCCATCGATTGCGCCTAGGGACTGGCGGTAGCGCTCGAAACGCTCAGAGGAGCTCTTGGTTTGCTGGGTGAAGTCCTGGCTAATCTCTGGGAGATCTTCGACGTATGATCTTTTTTTCAGCATGCTGGGCATGGCTTGAACCCATCATCCGATATCATCCGATCTTTTCACTGTGTTGGGAAGGCAAGCCCAAGTATTTTGAAGCACTGGAAAGCATCTACTTTGAGTATCTTTGAATTCACAATTTCAGATCAACTCTCTTCATCTTTAAGCGGTCATGTATAATCTTGCAAAGAAGTATCCCAATTTACAAGAATTTCAGCATACCACAGCCCCACACTGCCTCAACTTTGGCTTCTTGCACGGCTGCTTTTGGAAGTTCTTCATCTGCACAATTTCGAAAACAATGAACCGTCCAATTGGACCGAAATTGGCGCCTCCTGTCAAGACACAGCTTTTCCAAATAGCAATACTGTCTAAGTCTCATGGCCTAGCAATACCGTGTCATGGTAGCACCTAGTACCCTCAACGTCTGTGTATGGAGCAAACCTTGTCTACTAATGCCTCGACCATCTGAGGAGATTGCGAGTTTCTCAACCAATATCCAATTGGTTTACATGCAATCAAGCTTCAAACAACGCTGTAATCGCAAAACGAGAAACCAAGCGACCTTCCCCTTAAAGGTCATTGGGGACTGGAGCTACCTGTCCTAGCTACGCCCTAGAACCAGCGGAGAAAGAAGCGGTTAACAGGTCATGAACCACCAGCAAGAATTGCCCATGGTCTACTGGCCAACGCCTCTGTTGGAAGAAGTACTTGTGGGGCTGCTCTTTAAAGCAGGATGTCGCTGATTCTTCCAGATGTTTAGCCACGAGCAATCATGATGTCCATCCGGAGGGAAATTTTGTGGTAGAAACCCATAGGATTATTTTGGTAACAACTTCGCAGAGTTTCTGTTCCTGAAAAACTCAACCCAGCAGGACTTGGAGTGGCAGCCTGCAACTTCCGTCTCTTCTTGCGATTGGAAGGCGCTACATACTTTTCCCTGGCCGATGCATTGAGTTCCTCCATGGTAGACTTGGAAGAGGAGCAAGCAAAAGCAATGAACCTTTGTGAATCTATACATTTCCTGCATCTCGCAGCTGATTCTAGTCGCTTGTCTGGAAGTTACCATAGACGTTGGTTCAGAATGGCAAGTGCTTCGCAAGAACTTTTCGTCAAACCACATCGTTACACAGCAACAGCCGTTGTGCAGCAAGTCATTTCTCGTCGCAGAATTTCCCATGAAAAACTGGTGACCTGCTACAAATGTGTTCCCAACAGGGCTTGGCGCAGGTGGCCTGCTTCTTCTGTAAAGAAAAGGCCAAGCGCGGCCTTTTGATCTCCATGGGAAACAAACACTTCAAGGAGACATACAGATGTTGACCTTTGATTACTAGCGTAGGGAAGTGCCACACCAGTGGACCCCAATGAAACCTACATTTGCAAAAATGCCGAGAACTTGAGACTGCTCTATCTTGTGAAATGATGAAAATAGGCCTCATGTCACAGGTGGAGGGGCAAGTGGGATCGCATTGGTGGAGCTACTCATTCTCATTGTTGGCTGTTGGGGCCAAGTCCTCAAGTGAGAACTGTATTCATCAGGATGTTTACGTCTGAGGCTCATGTCTTCTCCAAACGATACTCCTTCATCACTCCAGCCATGTTTCTTGGAGTCTTCCAGCACCGGACTTTGGGCCCATGGCAGCAGCATGCGTCTTGCGATCTTCATCAGCCAACTTCGACACCAAGCGACCCATGTCCCGGCGCACGAGGCACTAGTTAATCGCACCTGCCTGGCGGGCTGCAAGGCATGGGGATCCGCCCCAAAAATGACACAGCGGAAAGCCATGTTCAGAGCTGCCCAGTTAGGGGGGGCCGGTGAGGCAAATCATGGGCTGCCCAGCTATGCGGGGACAGTGATGCAGATGGCAGCGCCTTGAAAATCCGAAAGGGAGGCTCGGCGAGGGGCAGAAACCACCTCGGCTGCGCAACAGGGGAGCCCTGTGAGGCTCTGAAGCAGCTGAGGCTTCCACCAAAGGCTCAAGCCTTGCCCAGCACCAAGCACCTGGAGGGCTGTTGTCCAGGTCCCATTTGAGGCAGTAAATGCAGAAATGCACCTGCACATGAATACAGGTAGGGATAGACTTCCACAAAGGTAGGCACATCTATCTGCATGTGTTTATATAGACTAAATATATCCTATATAGACTGAATACATATGTATATATATATATATATATATATATGTAGGAATATTTTTTATGTACAAATAAAGGTCTCAATGGTCTCACCCAGCCGTTCTGTTCTCTGCGCCCTGCCTGGGCGAGCTGGTTTGAGACAGACCTGGTCAGCTCCAAGCGTTCGGTTCTGACCCAGCTTCCACGTGAAACCAAGAGCTTAACCACAGCCTTTACCTTGAGATTTACACAGATTCAAAAATTCAACTTTTCAATCAAGACATTTGTAACTACTTCTCTACTACTTGTCTACTACTTGTCTCATGTGTGACCTGAGAGACAAAAAGGGTTGTTCCAACCACCGGGGCCTCTCGGCGCTAGAGGAATGACGAGCCTCGGGACGGGTCACCAACTGCTTGCCCAAGGTGAAGGGATCACCGCAGTCATCTGAATTTGGAAAGTTGTCGATGTGACACAGCTGTCAAAGTGCGAAGTCGTGGGCGGGTGATTTTCGCGTTGCCAAATTACACTCATCACCAAGCAAGAAACCCACCCAACCAACCGCAATCCCACTACATTTCAACCGTTCCAACCATTTCAACCGTTCCAACCATTGGAACCCATCACTTAACTAAGCCACCAAGCCATGACAACTCAGACCAAGGGACGCCCATTCTGTGCAGCTTTTGGTCGACAACTCCATGGCCTGCCGACACAGCGCGGAACACACATGTCTATTCTATATGAATATAAAGAATAAATATAAAGAGATGTCTAAAAAACACCTTGCTATCTCTCTGTATAGATGTACGTTAAAGAAATACCATCATGTAGACACATCAAGGCATCTGTGCATCTTTGGCATCCGTTCGTGTTGACCTTTTTAATATTGGGAGATTCTAAAGCTGGAGACTGCTGAATTCCAGTGGGGAGACCTAGCCATGTCTTGTTCTCACGTGCCAATGGTCCTCCTGTGGATGGAACTTACGCGGAATGTCCCCTAGGAAAATGATTCAGCTGATTTACCTTCATAAATTTAGGATCTTCGGCTTCTCCATTTCTGCATGCCCACAAGTGCAGGGTACCCGAAACCCGGCCACTGAACGGACCCTCAATGTTTAGCAACCATCATCACTGAACATCATTCATCATCAACCATTACTAACCATGACTAAACGTTGTCATGAACCACGAACTAGCAACCAGTTCACCATCCGCAACCATCCATCCGTTGCCAGCTGGTTCCCCGCACAGCGGCGCAGCTTGCCTTCATATAGGAAAGTCCACTGGTCGCAACCTGGGCACTGGGCATAATGACCGGTATGGTGGTTGACGATGGTTGATGGTGAACTGATCAGGGTAAACAATGATGGTAAACAATGATGGTTAACGGTGGTAAATGGTGGTTAATGGTGGTTGATGGTAAACAATGATGGTTGATACTGGTTCATGCTTGCGAATGGCTAAGTATGGTTGATGACAAATGGTGAACAAGGGTCAAGAATGCTTTCCGTTCATGGTAATGGTTGGTCAGAGTGGTTAAACAAAGGTCAACCATCAATCGTGGCTAGTAGAAGTGATTGATGGTACGTAGCTAGGAATGGTTAACATGACTAACTCAGATATATAGGTCACCCATCACCAGGGCTTACATCACCAGCAAATGCTTCGAACTTGAATCTCCAAGGCTTTGCCAAGGGGAAAGCGTAAACACATCGGCCATCTCTCGATGTGGAAAAAAATCAGGTACTCAACAGGTACTCAACAGGTACTCAACAGGTACTCAATCTGAATGCCAAACTCACCACAATGATATTGCGGCATGTGGCAGTCCCAAGTCTACCAGTCTCAGGGCGGCTTCCACCAAGGCACCCATCACTGAAGCAAAGATGGCGAAAACAAAGGAGAGCGCTGCCGCTGCTAAACACCTCACAGGCGCCGAGCCGAATCCTTGAGAGGGTTTGGCCTCAACTGAATCCATTAGCAGCTCTAGATCTTCCATGATCTTCCTGACGCCCGTTGGTGATTCAAGTGTTGTGGACAAAGACCTCCCCGCTTATCCCTGGAAGGCTAAGCCTTCCAACGTGTCAACTGTCTTCCCCGTGAACTCCAAGACGAATATCTTTAGAATATCTTGGAAATACCCCATTTTGCATGGCTTTTTCAGCCTGCCATTGCCACCATTGGTGCATAGAAGATCCATGAAGCCTTCAACTTTATCATGTATGACCGGCTGATGGATGGCAATTTTACTAGCAGGCTAAAGGAATCAACCATGAGATATCACCCAACATGCTCCCTAACATCCTTATTGTTACGACCTGTTGGTAAACGAAGTTAGCAGGTAGCCATCTCGGCTACAATGACTTGGTGCTCCCTCTTTCTCGTGGCTGACATCCAACAGCAACATGAAATCCCTTCGATGAACCCTTTCCAACTCACGGGAAAACAACAGCGGAGATGATAGATGCAGATAGATGCAGATTATGACAGCTGCAAAGTCTCAAACAGCTGGGTTTCGGAGCCAGTTTCACCCTGCGATGTGTCCCATCGCCGCTAGATCTGTCAAAGCTTTGGAGGTGCCCCAAGTGACCAAGTGACGGCGGTGACCACGGGGGTTTCCCTTCCCACTCTCTGCGAGGTGCAGGAACTGAGCTGCAACGCAGGACCGCAAGGAAAACCTGGTGAGCCACGTCTGCTGGACACGCTGTGAAACGCTTGAGATCGACCAATGCACTGGATGTGATTCTGGCAGATGAATGGAAACATTTCTGGATGTCTGCAAGACTTTTTTTACCTATCAAATAACCATGCTAATGTCGAACAAGATTGAGGTTCACTAGTGATTGAATCGAATCTTCATTCTTGAGTTGGATCGTCAGCCTGATTCAATGGGTGTAACTCGTGGGCACCAACAGCTGAAAGAACAGGGGATGCCACACCAGTGCTGTGCCTGGGGTTGGCTGTCCACTTAGTCGTCTTATTATCGCTCTGAATCGCGAAGCAAATGACAATGATGATGAATCAATGTCAATGGCTGGGCTATCGCTGTTCGCTATTAATATCTGAAAATGAAAACCAGTATCAAGTAGGGAGCCCCAATGTGTGTTTCCTGTTTGAGGGACAGCTTCGGGCCATGTCAGGGATAGAACGACTGTGCAAAGTGAAGCAATAGTACAAGGCAATCATCAATTTTGTTGAGTAAAGGAGCATATTTGCTTGGTAATACCAACTTGCAAAACTTGCGAATTCTCAATGATAAAATGAGCCTTGCAGCCTTGATCTGCTGGTGTTTCAAGGCCGATACTATAGTGGCAATCCAATTTGTGGTGGGGCTACCCATGACAATTCTTGAGTCCTTTTAGTCATAAAATATCCTTTCCGCAGCACCCAAGTCAGGAGATCATGATTACAGGAGTGGTTGGGATATGAACCCACCATTCACCATTTTCAATACGCACAGTTACTCAACCGAGAACTCATTATTGTCGGTTCGTGTGAGTTGGCAGCATCTCCTGTTGAAAGGATCAGGATTTCAAGCATGACCATGGTGCTTCAGATGTGCTAACAGCCGTTGGTCACCACGGCTCACGGCACTGGTCAATTGCGCATTACAACAGATTCCAATCCAGAATTTTCACTGGTTGGTGGTTTCAAACCCTGCGAAAAATATGAGTCAACAAACCATCTGCTAACAATTACTAGGGAAAATGAAAAATGTTTGAAACCACCAGCCAGTTTACACGATGGTAGAGTCGTATGCGCAACACAGGACTTCAACTCGATAGCTGCAGCATGAGATAGGTTTTTTCGCAGATCTCCTCGTGTGTTGGTTCTCATCAAGCACTACCAAGTATCAACTGGATCAAACTCGATCCTCTGTCATGGATCTATCCATCCACTGAGCACTGCCAAGTACCAACTGGATCCATGGATCGATCTGCACATGGATCCATGGTCATCTCATGGTGAAAGCATGAAAGAAAGCAGGGCCCGTGCACCTGCCGTTGGCAGGGCCCAGAAATGTCTGGTTCCAAGCAGTCTCCTGGCGCCGCTTGGCTTGGCGGTATCCATGTTGTGTGGTGGAACTGGGCCGATCTTCCACAGCCGGGGATCAGCCATGCCATGTCTGCCAGGATGACCATGGGAGTGCTGACCAAGCTTTGGGTGCAGCTTCTCCACTCACCATTTGGGGTATCCTCAAACCATCGGACTGACCCAGAATGAGGGGAGCTGTTGGTAGCACCATTTCCAACTCTGTTTATGGAAAATCGATTCTCTCACCTGATCTTCACTTGCTCCACTGGTTGATTAGTATCTGCCGGTGTCTTCACTGTCACTGGTTGTTCTATTCCTGATGCTGCTTGGGAAATCATGGTTGATTCTCATCATGGGGATGTAGTCACCACTGACAGAAGAGCCCGGTTCGTTCCTCCACCGCCGTGCACCGCACCTTGTTGATCTGCAGAAGAGCGAAGGTGAGAAGTGCTACTGAGCAAATGCACCTGGGAGTGCGAAAGCACTGCAACTGACAGTTTCTGCTGTGGAGCGTTGTGGGGGCAAACGACGCAACGAGGGATACTGCTATCATCCGGCTATCAAGATTGGCATTGGACCCGCTCACTGCTCATCATGAACTCCATTCATTCACATTGATTCATGAACTGATGGCTTTTCATTAGCCATGAATTAACATGACTCCATTCCCATCAACGATTCTATGATGACTAAGTTGATGCTTGGCCAACAGTGACTGACTTAGCAGTGCTGGGCTCCCCACGCAAGCCATGCATAGCCCACGAAAAGGATGAAGAACCTCAGCTGAACGAAGCTGAACGAAGCTCGGCTTGGCATCTGCACCAGGATTTTCAGTCAAACTGAGGGGGAACCCATGGGAAATCAACGGGAAACATCATGAAACCATCCATGGCGCCCAGAAACCGCTGGAATTTCAGCGAGCTCATGGCTTGACACATTGGCGTGCTGAGGCTTGGTGCTGGGGACCCGCGCTTGTGGTTGCGTCCGCCAACGCAATTGTTCACCCATGGACAGTGGTGGTCCATCTCCAAGACGCATGCCCTGGAGACTGGGATGAGGTCATCTCGGCGGGGCAGGTTCTGTTTCCAAAGATTTCACAACTGCTTCACTGAGGGGCCACCCAGAGGTCCCCAGCCCTTTCAGTTGATGTCACTGTGGGATCAGGAATGTAGAAGCGCATTCACTTCCAGGAAGCTGCGAGTTTTCAGCTACTTCAAATTACCTCAAGTTATCTGCTGCTGGTAGCCTCGTTTTGTCAGTTTGATGCTTTGAAAGCTTCAGTGAAGGAGTCAATGTGTTCACATGACAACCAAGTGGGTACACAACAGGGCTCGAGGGAATATTTTGCACATCCAGAATCCAGAACCAAATTGCCATTCCAAATGCACTCGCATGTTGACCACTGGTAAGAAAATGCTGGCAACATACATCTTTAAAGCTCTTTTTCTTTGGAAAGATCCTGGTGGTTCAGCGACTTCCAAGACAAGTTGCTTGAAAACTGTCCTCAAATCGCACAAACTGGTCCGGCTGGTGGTTCCTCCATTATCGTCGATCCAAGGAGCTTTCCCATTTCGTCGAAGTTTTGCTGGCCATCCTTATCATTGCTGCCAGTTGGTATCTCCAGAAAAGCACATCAGGGGTGATTCATCATCATGATCAAATCATCAAAAATTGCAGCCCTGCAAGTTCATCTCAACCCTTGGTCCATTCATCCCTTCAGCCGGACCCCAGCGAACTGCCCCTTTCTGCCTGCAAGTTTTGCAATGATGCGCGCGCTTGGGCCTAAAAGTATCGCACTGGACGCACCTCGCCGTGGGAAGGGATCCGAGGCACGATCCGAGACACGGCGGATCAAAATTCACAACGCTGTACTGTCACATCAACATTTTATCACTAGAAATCATTTTAGTGATCATTTATGATTACAACGACTTGATAAAGTTTGACATTTGATATTTTGGGTAGATCATAAATAGATTGTTCTGTTGATCATTGGTGATCAACTGAGAATTGATTGTAAATTGCTCACAAGGCGAGCAACTATCATTGTTGATATCTACAATTTACAACCACAAACAATGTAATGAGATTAACACATGTCATTGATTATAGATGTAAAGAACATAGAAATGGCTAACAGTGCCGAATGATTAGGACTAATCATGACCAATGGCTGGCTGCCAAATGGTTCACAATTTTAGCTGTCATGGTGAGCCTTGCGGCCAGCTCCACCCTCTGGAAATCCGCCAGCATTTGGAAAGGTGGTCCCAGGTCCCAGATTTCTCCAGTTTCCCATGATTTCCCAGGGTGCTGGCCATGAGGGACCTCTACAAGTAGCCGTTTTTCAAGGAAACCATAACTGAAGGTACACAAATCTTAGGAAAGAAGATGCAACTCATGAGAGAACTGATCGCACATCTCTGAGGTCAATCTCATCAGATTGCAATCTGCAAAGGCAATAAACATGCTACATTTTGATCTATCATAGGAAAAATCATGATCTCCAGATCCAGAACCCCAAATTCATCACCGCTTGTTGATTTGTCATTTCGACAGGAGCTCTTGTTGTCATGTTCGAACACAAGCTTGGTGCTCCCTACAAATGCACCTCAACCAACGGTTTTGCGGTTCAAACATCGTCATTTTTTCTTTGTATGATCATTGCTAGTCTATCGCCTCCTTTTGTTGGTAGTTGCTGGTCTACCGCCCTACTATTATTGGTTGTAGTTCAATATCACCGTCCGCTGGATAAATGAACATCATTGATAATCAACCAGGGCTGTCCTGCAAGGATAGACGTCTTCCTTGGGTCACAGCAGGTGATCAGCCCTCAGACTTTGGTGCCCTCAACCACTACCTACCACCCTTCACCATTTAATCAGTACAAGGCCATGATTGAACAATATGATCCAAGATAGACCATCATTAAGTAAGCAAAAAAGAAACACCAATATCACGCACCAAACCTGCCATTGATTTTGTGTGGATCATTATCACCAATAGTTAATCACAGATCATTCTCACTAGTAGTTGATGACAGATAGCTCTTTGACGATATGACATGCCAATACAACAACCCTGGCAGCCCATTCGCCATGGGCCGTCCCTATCCCCAGCAACTCAACAGGACCATGCGCCGAAGCCACCACCACTTCCGGGGAATCGCGCCACAGACCTGGGGCGTGCGATGGCGTACCCTGGCCACCGGTATGCCACTGGAGCACCATACACCCACAAAATGCCACAGGTGCCAGCTGTAAGTTGATTTACACATTGAAATGCACTGGAATCTACCTGAGGTCAGCTTATGTCAGCTTGTTACCCTACCAACTTTACCTACCCTTACATACCTGTTCCCACCCTTGGGCGTATCTGTGGTTCAACCAACCGACATGGGGGTAGATTCCGACAGCCAAGAGCTGAGAAATGCTCGACACCTCACCATGATGCATTGACCATCCACACTCGTTCGTGTCAAGCGAAACGGTGCACCCTGGAGGAAACGTAGATGGCAACTTGGTGCTTTGGTCTCGGCCCTTATCGCAGACTTGCGACGAGCCAAGACCAACCAGCCAACCAAGGCCAACCATATCATACACACACAAAAAAAAGTGTTTGATATAAATAAAAAATATCTATGTTTGTATTTACGTTTTTTTGCATATGTAGATGTATCTCTGTGCATGTTTCTGTTGCCGCTCTCCCGGCCTGCACTGAATCGGGACAGAGTGCAGCAGCTTCTTCCGTGTAGCCGGCCTGGACGCGAGCCATCAGGTTGATCGACGGGGAGTGCTTAGGAGGTAGGTCAGGTAGCTAGATTAAGGGTGGTAGATTAGCTAGGGATATTAAGGTAGATTAGATAGGTAGTGGTTAGATAGGTTAGCTGGATAGATTAGATAGGTCAGATAGGTTAGATACACAGAAGATTAGATGGATTGAGAATCATGCTTGATGGCTAGTGGTTTCGCAAAACAAGTGGTTTTTACGGCAATTTACCAGTCGGTAGTTGGGTTTTAGGGTGAGTACTTCTACGGATGGAGTTCGGAAGTGGTTAAGTATTTCTCTGCAGTTGTAGTGAGAAAATAAATGATCAATGGTTAACATAGTAATGCTCAAGAATCGTCAAAACATTATGATTTCATTAGTTAAATATACTGTTTACGAGTATGTAGCGTTTGATTGATAAACGATGGGTGATGTTAACTGTTCCCACTTCCAGTATCACCAGCATTTCCGGGAACCAAAAATGGCTGACTGATGGTGGCAGTGAACAACAAGGGTTGCCAGTCATGTCGCGAATACTGGCATTTCACAGAAATAGCGGATTCTTTGTATTCGCAAGTATATCCATCAAGCTTCATTAGTGTTAATGGCAAGCTATCAATCGAATCCAAGTCATGAAGAATCATTATGACATCATAATAACAAGCGAAAACTAATCAAACCAATTCCTAGCATTCTTAGTCAGTATGGTCAATCGTTTACCATCATTTGGCTAGTAAACATTGTCAACAGCAAGGTGGGCACTCGGAAAAGGTTGTGGTGTGCTGTTGAACTGGTCATCCCAAAGCCTCAAATCTTGCAGAACCGGAGCGATTGCCCTCGAATGTCGTTCCTCTCAAGGTCTGTTGGAGGGTGGATTGCCGGGATGACTCCACAAGAACCAAAGCAGAAAACCATGTTGCCATAGGCCATTCATGGACCTTGTAAAGGTCTTCTGCAGAGCACGTCTTCATCCATGCTTTTGAGTACCCAAGTTCCCATAGTCCTGCAATTGTGAGCCTTTTTGTGCTTAAGCAGCCCACTAGCTCGCCCATGGAATTCGATCTTTGGTGCATTCCCTTTGACTCTTCAATTTTGGTCGGGTAGTGCAAAATTGCCATGCTATCAATTGTGGTTGGTCAGGGGGAACTCAACTATGGACCAAGCATCATATTCAAGACGTCTAATGTTTCAATCAAAGATCGACTGTGGCCAATCGTCATCATCACTGAACCAACTTATTCATCGTTGGCTCTCATCAAGAAACAACGACATAAACCATCATCATCATCATCATCATCATCATCATCATCACCAGCATCATCATCATCATCATCATCATCATCATCATCATCATCATCATCATCATCATCATCATCAACCACAATGAACCGTGGTCAACCACCATGATTCAGCATCAACCACGGTTAACCATGGCAACCATGGCACCACAGTAACCATCAGTCGAACCGAGCTCCCGGACGGCGCGGAGGCGTTGAAACTCCTCGCGCTTCTTGTGCTGCAGATCCTCCGCTCACGGTGATCCATGGGTGATACGACAGGCTGGCGGCCATCAACCTGGATGACATCATTGGCACTGGGCTCAATCTAGTTTTTTGCAGCTGGATCCGCTGGGTATAGATCAACTTGGTCATTTCAAGTCTGGGTATCAACTTTTGTTCGTTGATCAACGCAGCAATGGTTGTTTGGTGGTTTACTCCACATCAGAAAAAAAGTATGGTTCTTGGGATGCATTTGGTTGACAACTGGTTGATGTTGGTTAGTAGAAGGTGTGATGATTGGTTGGTGGTTGATCATATTGGTAAATGAACAGTGCATGAGTGGTCATGACCTATTGAGTATCGGAATTGTGGATCATGATGGTTCTGAAATGGTTGATCATGATGGTTGCACATGGTTAGCTGGTTTGGCTTGTCAACGACGTTGATGCATGGTGACTCACGGTGGGAATATGAATAGAGACATGTTTGTAAGCCTTGCTAAATACCGAGCAATAGCCAGCAATGACGGGGAGGTACAAACAATATCTAATATTGAATGGTTGATAAAAGTGGTCAATGATAGTTAGTGCTACTTCTGAACTGTTAGAGTGGTCAGCAGCTGATGGATACTGGCGGTGAATGATTTATAATGTGTGACAGCTGTTGATTAAGCATGGCTAATAGCTAATGACTGCTATGATTAATAGTACAGCTGTTGATGCTAAAAGTTCATATGGTCAACAGCAATGACTGATATGGTTCGCTATGGGCAATGCTGGTGAACCATGGTCAATAATGGTCGATAATTGTTGTTGATGGTGGTTGATGATGACTAGTAGTGCTTAACCCATGGGAATATTATCAATGGGTTCAGCAGCAATGATTAACAACAGTCAGTGGTTGAAAAGAGGCGGCCTGGCTACAGGTTGATGTTGATTGCAAATGGTTTTTTACAGGACTGGTTCTGGGTAGGGTTGGCTGCCACAGCTGGGAATGGCACAGATTCGCACTGAGCGTACCCTCCCATGTACTGCCACGCATTGTGAAGCCCAACACCAACCATGCTTAGCCACCGCTGTTCACCATGATTGACTATGTTAACCACTCTCAACTCATGAGCACTATGATCCACATCAATCACATTGTTATCCACTACAGCCATAGATCGCCAGCAACCATTATTAATCAATTACCCCAATAAACAAGAACACAAAACCCATGGCTTGCCCATTGCCGCCGCCCCCCCCCTACGAGTTTCCGCATTTGGAGGTGCTGATCTGCGCTCGGTAGCCAACGCTGGGAACTCACCGCGACCAAACAACTTCACCATCATGACCCATGGTGAAATGGTGGTTTCTCAAGCCATAGGGGACCCCCAAATCATCCACTATTAACCATTTGTAGTAATAAACCGGACATTTTTGGGGCTCCCTATTTTTGAGAACCCCCCAAATGGTTTAAAATTGAGACACCAAAAAATCACATGGCTATCATCAACCAGTTAATCATCAAGCATAAAATAAGGTGCTTGTCAAGTTGAGGTTGGTCATTGGCATCAAAATGAGATGGTTCCTGGAAATTGGTTGATACTGGGTAAGGACTCTGTTTGGGCAAATTAAGCACTTTGTCCTTAATTGGCTGCCATCTTCGAGGCTGAAAACGTGAATTCCCATCGCGATCCGCTGCCGCTTCTTCCCCAATGCTGATTGCAGCAGTGGTCAAAGCACACATTTTGATGTTCATATCTTCGATTGACTATGCACCGCTTGCTGAAGAATCGAATGCAAGTTCTGAGCAGTCCAACTACGAGAGTCACGAGACAGAAGCTCTGCAGCTTCGTGCCAACTGTTCGGACCACTGTTGCAGACCACAGATTTTTTTCTGCCCCAGACGACCATACTAAGACATGCCCCTCTACTGAAATTGAGGCAGCGCCTGCCGTCCGGGTGCGCTTGGGGAGAGAAAGGAACAGGGCGGGGAAAGGCCAAGGGCACTGTCAAATGATGCTTTTGCTGTCAAAGACCATGAACTTAGACGTGACAGTGATGGCGATGGCATTTGAGTTCAGTGGTAGAGTGTGCGAAAAATACATTTGCCCCCATGAATCATACATTGTCAGGTTGTTAAACACGAGTCGCAGTCTATGGGTTGCAAAATATTTGGGATCATAGTTCCAAAGCTGAAAAAAATCATCGAATCTGAGCAAAGCTGGGTCTCCCAGTTGGGCTTGCCAGACCATGAAACCGTGCGGGCTTCGCAGATCTCTTACTTCTTAGAGTGTCTGAGCAATTTGAGAATGTATTTCTTGATTTTTCTTTTAAAGTGATGATGCGTTTTGCAACGTGTGATGTTAGAGTGGTTTGCAAAGTGGAACTGAACTCAAAAATTATGTCAAAGTGATAAAAACATGACTTTAAAATGGTCTTAGTAGGAAAAGTTGTGGACACTGATGCAACAGCCAAAAAATTGGAAGATTTTGGAAGGGAACCCTGGAAGTAAAGTGATTTCGAACTCGTTCAAAAATTGTTTCCCATCAAAATCACTTTAAACTAATCTTAAGATAACTTCTGATTTCAACTCAGCTTTGCAAAGTGCTTCAAAAACCCCAACATTGCTTTGAAACCACTTTAATCGTTCCGGACCTCCTCCATACTGATGCTAGCTGGAAACTTAACACTAGTTGACATATGAACTGACTGATCCGGCTGATGCTAGCAACGAACCACGGCCAACATGCTCCACCAACCCTCCACAGCCAATGTTGGTGAACCAGCCTGGTATTCTGCCAAACTTTCAAGCAGCAGAGTCACTGACATTTGTGTAAACCATGACTTTGCGGGGGCACAACAACAACAGGCAATGGAGACATTCTAGGAGAAAGTGGGAGCATAAACTCCACTGAGTGTTGGTAGAGCATATGCAAAACACTACTCATTCAACTCCTCTGGCATTTCTTTCCAGTAAGTCCACAGAAAACAGCCCGTATAGACAATTGTATCTGACGTGAAGTTTCCAAAAAGAGACTCTTCATGCGATTTACATCGCTACAAACAAATCACAGGGTCCAAGACTCAAGAATAGAAGCAATGACCAGGCTCAAAAAAACTCAACAATATCAGTCTGAAACATCAAGACCTGACACCAAGACTGTCAACACAAAGACAAAGAACCAATGGGCTGTGAAATATTCGAACTCTTCTTTCTAGCCATGCAATCGGTCAGGTCATCCAACGAAGTAGCTTCATGGCTCTCCAGCATGGGTGATGAAAGTCACAGTTATCGACCCAAGTTCCCCAAGTCCAGAAACAGAGACGTTCAGCTGTGAGGATGATCTTTGCCTGGCCCCGCGAAGCCATGAATTGATGACTTTCTGTCCCTTCCCCAAGAGCGGCGCAAAAATGATGTGCCAACTGGGCAATTCGTTGCTGACGAAAGCGGATCGGTGGCGCGTTGCAAACACATCTGTTGCACGGGAGAAAGCGGATCCAACCACGTTGCATTCTCACAATGAAAAGATATGAAACGGGGCATGGCTTGGTGATGCTTGGTGCAGAGAAGTGGATGCCGCGATGGCCGATCTCGGCACAGCTCTTCTTCCATCCACCGCTGACCCAGTTGAACTCGGGCCCGTGACGCTCGGCTCAGAACGTTGTGAGCCCTGAGAACGCCCTGAGACTTTGTCGCGCCCCAGCTGTGCCTAACCATCGGGTCGTCTCACCGTAATGTTCGCTTCACACCAAAGCCCAAACTCAAAGAATTGATCATTAAGTGATCCATATAGGCTAAGAATCATGTGCGGAGATCGTCTTCAGCACTCAAATGAATGTCGAGTGGCCCCGGAGCATGGGCAAGTCCACGGAAAGAGATCATTCGGCAATTACAATCAATCAATAAGTACGTTAAGAAAATAGTACGGTTTACCTTGACTTTGTGTGATCACAAAATCTTAATCGTACTATTTTCGGTCAGCAAAATCTCAACAGTAATCTTTTGGTCAACAGAAAATATTGAAGACTTGTGTGGTTCATGGGGGTTTGATTTCACTGCTCAAGGCTGCCAGGGGTTAGAAACTGAAGGAAGCGGTGATGAGTTGTTGCAACATGGTTAAACACATGCCGAAACATTGTGAATCTACACGCATAGGTAGGCAAAGATATGAAAACATGAACCATGCATGATGATCAAATCAAAAATCATATATATATATATAAAATTATAGGACCGGATAACCCCACATGATAGCTTCCGCCTGTAGACAGTGCGAAGGAAAGGAGGAGAATGGAAATGACGGTGATGATGGCGATGATAACGGTGATGATGATGATGATGATGATGATGATGATGATCATGATGATGATGATGACGATGATGTTGATGATGACGATGATGATGATGACGATGATGATGATGACGATGATGATGCTGCTGATGATGATTATGATGATTATGATGATGATGATGATGATGATGATGATGATGATGATGATGAGAGACAGAGAGAGAGACGGAGGGAGATAGGTAGAGAGAACAGAGAGGTATAGAGGAAGAGAGAGAGAGAGAGAACCGCTTATGACCCCGGTTAAACCACATACATGCACCACGACACAACAGTCTATTCATATATCACACAAAGCACCCAGCATTCGAACACGAACCGTTGCGACATATGGTGAGAAAACGGTTCGTGCGTTAAATGTCAGAAACAACATTGAAAAACAAACATCAGTAAAAAGCAAACTCCAAACATCATTTAAATCACACAAATGTACCGCGACACGGCAATTTATTCATACACCACACAAAGCACTCAACATTCGAACACGAACCGTTTTGACAGATGGCGACAAAACGGCTCATAAATTCCTTTGAGACATCACCAACACACCACACCAACACCAACACCAACACCAAGACACCACACCAAGACACCACACCAAGACACCACACCACAACACCACACCAAAGCACCACACCACACCACACCACACCAAGACACCACCACACCACACCACACCACACAACACCAAGACACTACACCACACCACACAACACCAAGACACTACACCACACCGCACCAAGACACCACACCAAGACACCACACCACACCAAGACACCACACCAAGACACCACACCGCACCAAGACACCAACACCACACCACACCACCACACCACACCACACCACACCACACCCCAACCCCAACCACACCACACCAAGACACGACACCGCACCAACACCAACACCAAGACACCACACACCACCACACCGCACCACACCAAGACACCACACCACACCAAGACACAACACCAAAACACCACACCACACCACACCACAAACGTACCAAGACACAACGTACCGAGCTCAAACGTACCGAGACCAAACGTACCAAGAACAAACGTACCCAGACCAAACGTACCAAGACACAACGAACCAAGACACAACGTACCAAGACACAACGTACCAAGACCAAACGTACCAAGAGCAAACGTACCAAAACCAAACGTACCAAGACACAACGTACCAAGACCAAACGTACCAAGACCAAACGTACCAAGACACGCCGTACCAAGACCAAATGTACCAAGATCCAACGTACCAAGACACAATGTACCAAGACACAACGTACCAAAATCAAACGTACCAAGACAAAATGCACCAAGACACAACGAACCAAGACCAAACGTACCAAGACACAACGTACCAAGATCAAACGTACCAAGCTGAAACGTACCAAGACCAAACGTACCAAGACGAAACGTACCAAGACACAACGTACCAAGACCAAACGTACCAAGACCAAACGTACCAAGACACGCTGTACCAAGACCAAATGTACCAAGATCCAACGTACCAAGACAGAACGTACCAAGACACAACATACCAAGATAAACCGTACCAAGACGAAACGTACCAAGACACAACGTGCCAAGACGAAACGTACCAAGACACAACGTACCAAGACCAAACGTACCAAGACACAATGTACCAAGATCAAACGTACCAAGCTGAAACGTACCAAGACGAAACGTACCAAGACGAAACGTACCGAGACACAACGTACCACCTATACAGAAAGTGCCAGGCCGGCCACACAAAACGAAGGGGCTATGCTCAAAGTGCCACACCGGCCATACGAAACAGAGCCAATGTCGAGCAAATGCCACGCGTGCCACACAAAAAGACGGGCGATCAGACAGCCCCGCAGCCGGGGAAGCCTCTGCTGAGCCCCTACAGGTGCATACAAAGTCGCACGCC
>VSDK01028361.1:28570-90971 GCA_009767595.1 Symbiodinium kawagutii
ACAGAAACAGGGGGGCGACCAGACAGTCCCGCAACCGGGGACTCTGCTTAACTGGTGAAGCTTCTGCTGAGCCCCTACAGGTGCATACGACGTCACACACCTGCCACAGAAACAGACGGGCGACCAGACAGTCCCGCAAGGGGTGAGGCCTCTGCTGAGCCCCTACAGGCGCATGCAAAGTCACACGCCTGCCGCACAAACAGACGGGCGACCAGACAGTCCCGCAACCGGTGAGGCCTCTGCTGAGCCCCTACAGGCGCATACAAACTCGCACGCCTGCCACAGAAACAGACGGGCGACCAGACAGTCCCGCAACCGGTGAGGCCTCTGCTGAGCCCCTACAGGCGCATACAAACTCGCACGCCTGCCACAGAAACAGACGGGCGACCAGACAGTCCCGCAACCGGTGAGGCCTCTGCTGAGCCCCTACAGGTGCATACAAAGTCACACGCCTGCCCCAGAAACAGACGGGCGACCAGACAGTCCCGCAACCGGTGAGGCCTCTGCTGAGCCCCTACAGGCGCATACAAACTCGCACGCCTGCCACAGAAACAGACGGGCGACCAGACAGTCCCGCAAGGGGTGAGGCCTCTGCTGAGCCCCTACAGCTGCATACAAAGCCGCACGCCTGCCACAGAAACAGACGATGATGACGATGATGATGATGATGACGACGATGATGACGATGATGATGATGATGATGATGATGATGATGACGACGATGACGATGGTGATGACGATGATGATGACGATGACGATGACGATGACGATGATGATGATGATGATGATGATGATGATGGTGATGGTGATGATGATGATGGTGATGATGATGATGATGATGATGATGATGATGATGACGATGACGCGGGACGAGGAGGAGAAGGAGGAGAGGGAGGAGGACGCGGGTCACACCAGAAAAATAAAAACCCCACATAGCAATGTGGGGAAAAAACAAGCTACAGTTGATTGAGTTGGTGATGCTCGATATGTACCATGAAAATCATGGTGGACGTTGGCGAAAAAAAACATCTGAACGATTGGTTTGTAGTTGTTGGCCCATAATGAACGAAATATGATTTAAATTTATATATATATATATATAATATATCCGCTGCTTGATTTCATGATCAACCGCTTTAGAGGAGCCATTTTCACCTCCAACAACGGAACATATGTCGGGCACAGCTGGCAGGGTCGCACGCTGGTCGCAGGGCAAGCTGGCCACCTTGGAGAATTTTTGTGAAGATCCACATGGGGGTTTTTCAATATATGGTCAATCATGCTGGGGATATAACAACTATACATGGGGATAAACATGTGGTAAACCAATAGGGGAGATAACAACAACCTATGGGGGTTTCTCAAAATAGGAAACCCCGAAGTTGTGGTTGGTGCAATATTTACGAATGGTTTAAGGATGATAACTGGGGGAACTCCGATGACTTGAGAAACACCACCTCTCTGTCCCAGTGTTATCTGCATCCCAATGTTCTCCCCTGTTGATGTCAAATCCTTCAGAGCTATCAGCCGAACCGGAATCCATCCAGCCTCATTGACCATCAGTAGTCACCACATTCCACAAGCCAATCCCATGCAGAAGCCGTAGCCATGTGCCCCGCCAGCAAGATTGCCATCCTTCAATGTGCACAAACAAGCTACAGTTGATTGAGTTGGTGATGCTCGATATGTACCATGAAAATCATGGTGGACGTTGGCGACAAAAAACATCTGAACGATTGGTTTGTAGTTGTTGGCCCATAATGAACGAAAGATGATCAATTTAACCATGCGGTGGTGATTTACCATCAAATATGGGGAGTCTACGCACTACTGCATCATGAATGATCATGATAAATTGATGCTTAGTAATGATTAACCTAGTAAGTAATCTTCACGATTGGTTTGTTGATGAAGGTGGATGATTGGTAAATCCGATATGCTAGCCGCGGTTCACAGCGCTGTGTTCCTTGGGGGATGATTAGTCGCAGACGACCATCGGCCATCGGAATGGTTCGCTGTACACCAGCCAATGGGTTCACAAACGGTGGCTTAATGGTTAGTCCATGGTCGGTTCATGATTTCTGAATGGTAGAATGATGTGAATGATGCGCATCAATGCTTCAATGATGGTTAGTAATCAACTGCTTCGATTGTTAGAAGTCATGGAAATAGTGTACAGCAGAGGGGAAAACCAAGTTATAACGTTTGGGATCCATCCTTGCAGCTATGGTGGATCTTCCAGCAAGGTGAATTTGCCCGTCAAGCTGAGATCCATCTCCAAGGTCGCCATCTCCGTTGAAATTTTCTGGGCCACGAAGGCAAGGCCAAGCCTAGTTTTTGGTGACTGAGGACGCTGATGAAATCTGTTAATTTATTTTGAAGTACGAGAAACATCGTGGGACGCCATGAATCCCTGGCGAAAACGTCCCTGCGAGGAGTTCGTTGTGAATTTTTGCCACTTTTCATGCCAACCCAGTGGATGTTCATCGAACTGGTGACTTAAGATGGGCACGAAAGTGGCTCTTAGACATCCTACACCGTGACCAGGACAGCATCCATGCGTCGTGATGAAGTCAACCAACCGCCTTGCAGGAGTATCTTTGCATCTGCTGTTTTACGTTCTGCTCATTTTGATTCCCAAAAGATCCATTCCAAGCATGGAAGGCTGTTCTCAAAATCTGTTGAGATATGGTTTTGGACATTCTCAGCACGCTATTCATCAGCTGACCAGTCACCAACTTGCGTTTCAGCCATGGCGATGCCTCCCATCCCGGCCGAGGGATTTTCAGCTCCGGTAGGGATGAGCTTCTCTTAGTGAGTCGACTGACCACCAGGTCCATCGACGGAGTCAACAGAAGGAAGTTGGGAGTTCTGGCGCATTGATGAATGGTACGGTTCTGGTAATGGTTAAAGTAATTGCTAAGCATGGTTCATAGTGGTTGCTTAAGCACGGTTCATAGTGGTTAGTGGTTTTTCATCATGGTTCATAGTGGGTGGTCTTTGATGGTGGTTCACAGTGCTTGTTGGTGAGCTGAAACTCTGATTTTAGGAGAACTACGTCTGCCGTGGTACTCCCCAGAGAACAAAGCTGTTGAGTGCTCTGTTTTAAGCTTCAAATCTAGTCAACCAGCAAAATTAGACATATTGTATATCATTTGTCGTTTAAGCTTTAAATACATCATTGATGGATTTCAATCTGGTGAAATATCGTTTAAGTATATCATTAAGTTTACCATTGAGTATTGTATAAGTTCACCTGTTTACCTACGTGGGTGTTTCTCAAAATAGCGGGTACCCCCAAATCATCCAATGTCAACCATCTATAAAAATAAACTAACCAGTTTGGGGGGCCCCCATTTTTTCAGAAATGACCATCTCATTGCGGGCTACAACCATACTTCACGTAAGTTCCTCGATGTCAGGTGGCAGTGGGTCAAAACCCCGTACCCCTGGTTCCCCTATCATTAACCATTGTTTTCCCTTGTATTGTTGGTGGAAATCCCCCATTAGTTGGTTGATTAAATATTGACCCATAGCCAGGTATTAACTGATCATTGGCAATTGGGCAAAGACCCGGCGCTTTCCATGTGCCACCTTAACGGGATCACATTTTGATGTCGGCCACTGCAACCAATCATCAAAGAATGGATGTGAATTGGTCATGAGCAGCACTCATCATTCACGAATGGTTAATCAATATTAAGCGGCAAAGACTTGGCCAATGATGGTAAGTAAACATCACTCACAGTTGAGCATTCGTAACCATCCTTAGCATGCTTAGCTGAATCATAGCCAACCGTCATTTCGGAAAATCTTTTGAACAACAATCGCTGGCAATTCAACGTCGTGCCACGCGTCCTAACAAATCGGTCATCAGTTTCAAAGATGACTGATCACCATGAAGCATTATTAATCATCAGCATTCAGCATCATACATCAGCACAGCAGCATTCAGCATGCGCCAAGATTGCCATGAAGCATAAGGAACAATCATCCACCAGTACCACATTACACATCCGCCACCATTAATTGCCATCATTTTTCATCAGCAGTCATCAGGTGATTGAACCACCATTAACCGCCATTATCAATCAGTCAATGATCACCACTAGTCAATGGTCATCCTTATTGATCGCCATACGCAATCACTTGCTCTGACCATTCTTCGCAGTCATCTGGCCATCAAAGCTACACATCAAACAAATCAGAAAATAAACCTTCCCAACAACCAAAGTCGATTCGACACATGGCTGTATCATCATCATCATCATCGTCATCATCATCATCATCATCATCGTCATCATCGTCATCATCCCGATACTTCAATGTGAATCCGCATTGTATTAATCATCACTAATCAGCGCTATCGATCATCATTAAAGACCTCAGTGAACCACCTTTCATCACTACTAGCAATCAGCTATGCTCTTTGAACTATGAACTGACCACAATGATTATACATGATCAGTTTTTATGATTTCCATCACTATTGCCATCTTGCATGTGACTTGGTTCACCAGCCATTTAACCCTTTTTAACCAATTCTAACCAATATTACCATACATTATCCATACCAGCAATCACTCACCGACCACCGGTCTGCTTGAACTTCCTTCTGGACACAGTAACATCGCTCTTTCGGGCGAGGCAACGGCCACCTTTTGAGTCAACGGTCGCAATCAAAACGACAACTGCAAAGAATGGTGATCAAAAGCTCAATGAACAATCATGGCCAGAAATAGCTTATAATCAATAGATATCAACAAAAAAATCTGGGTAAGAATGAACAATCATACTTAACAACGGCTGATGATCAACAGAACAATCATGGTCAACAGTGGCTTAGAATCAATAAGTGGTTCAAGGACCAACAAATTGCTCGATCTTCATATTCGTTATCATGAAGCAATTGAGATCTATCTGTAAGATATGATAGCTATTGGTTATTATCAATACCCGTTCTGAATCATTCAAAGTCAACCATTCTTGCAGAATGGGTCATTTATCAACCAATACTAGATCATGGACCGACCAGCTAATCTTAGTCCCTAGTCAAAATCATCATTGTTGGTGAGTTATTGAAAGAGTCTCCACATTAGGAATAGTAGTGGTCAACGCGGAAGCAAAGTTGGATTCTTGCAGGGAAATCCACAAATTTCAAGGGGTAGAGGTAGTGATGGGATCAACTTTTCCGTTGACCGTGAAAAGGACAAAGAAACCATTTTCAAGGACAATATGATGACATCCATCTTGCATGACCGAAGGAACATCATGCATCACATCTACGTCACATGACATATCAAACAATGCATGACGCCTATCATGCATCAAATGTCAAATACCATGAATCAAGCACAACACACAACATATCGTGCTTCAATAAAAACATATCTTGACCACCTATAGCAAAGAAAACATCACAGCACGTTGCCGTTTTGTTTGATATGCGCATTGTTCCATATCATATGGAACAGATCAAATACAGAATAGCACATATGATGTACCATGCATTGTATGTCAGAAGATAGATGCCGTATGTAGTATGCACGTATAGATTATGATACATATGGATCAACTTCACTGCTTCTATTCGACACCTCAAGTGTCATCTATTGGACAGTTATGCTGTCTACAGCAACATATGCCACTCATGACCTGCAATCTAAAGAACACAACATATGTGAACACATATGCCACCAAACTGATTCATCGCGAGAATGGCTTTTGATTCTGACATGCTTGCCATGGTTGGCTATAGTGCATAGATTTCAGATCGAGTTTCCCTGCTTTCATCCATTGAACGGTGGAACCTCAGAAACAAGAGACCCTTGGGGGATATGTTGGGAAGCAGAATGCTTAGTTGATGATTAATAACCGTTCCAATATCAAGTCGAAATGAATGAATGAATGAATGAATGAATGAATGAATGAATGAATGAATGAATGAATGCACCTGATGGTTCACTGGTAAATTTGTGGCTATGGGTTCCGAACATACATACCCCAAACAATTTTTAGTTCACATCGCAAATAATATCTTGTTGGTTGATTTGCCATAGTCAACCGTCAGCCATCAAACCTTGGCATCATCACCTGATCTCTGACCAATCATACTTAACCATCATGTTTATATTCATGGTTCTCATCTTATTCACGTTACCAATGCGCACCATATTGGAAATAGTGAACCATTCATCATAGTTATCCCGTGACCACTTCACGCTGAAACACCTACACAGTTCTTCGACTCAGTGGCGGCTGCACCGCCCGGGAGGTATCCTTTTTGGCCAGCCGTGGTGGGTGACATCTCGCAACTGCTTGCAACGATGAGTCGATGTATTTGACTGTTTGGAAACCAACCAGCAGCTCTATGTCCTTTGTTGTGGGTGGTTCCCCCCGTAACCGGTACTCACCATGATTGATCATCAACAGGAGCAAACAATGTTTTAACGATGGTTTATCATTACCAGTATTGATCATTGTTTACCATTTTTTCAAAGACCACGATCCTTCACCATAGCAAACATCATTATGCAAGATTGAAGTTTAGCATGATAATTGGTCTTCACCAGTCACTCTGCCAAATTGATACACAAGTGTTTTGATAACATTATTGTTATCAACCAATAACTGATTAACAAGTGCAGTCTAGCAACCAATGTTGACAATGGTTCTTCACCAGTATTGATCTTCAGAGCGACACCGTTCTGGGTCATCAGAGCTGGTCGCTCTCCAGAATTTCATAGCATTGTCAAGGATTTTTTCTGGTGCTTAACACTTCTCAAAGGCATCATGGTCGTTTATGACTAACCACCACTAACAACTTCACCAATACACCGCCATTCACGTTGATTTGATGAAACACCATGAACAATCATTGAAAATCAACTAATGACCATGGACTGCCATGAGCCCTTAAAAGCTTCATTTTCTCAAGGCTTTGTGTACCACCTCAGACTGGCAGCTCGTCATAACGAAGTTTTCGTGGAGCCATCCAGCTGGGTTATCTGCGGCCGTTGCTGTGCATGGGGACGGTTGGTGGTGGATGGTCAATGGGGTTGATGGATTGTGGTAAGCTGATGGCGCTGGGAACTCGGTCGAAAGGCTGCTGCAAGCTGAGGTAATGTTTGCTGAATGACCACGTCCCACAATGGGCTATGCCAATGCCATGAATCGGGTGATCCAACCGATACTGGCAGCCTTCCTGATACGATCAACCACACATGTCCCTAGATGTTGAGCCGGACCAGGGATAGATCTGGTGACCAAAATTCAAGCGCATCGTGGTTGAAAGTGACGAGCAAGCACATGACATTGTACCACAAAAATGGGGAATATCATCCAAGAATCAGTTCGAGTCTCGCAACCTGAGGTATCCATTATGCACTATTTGGGTGAATGGGGGGACCCCAAACATGGGTGATTCATGCTTAATGTACTGCTGATGCATGGCTGATACCCAATTACAAACGATGATCTTTCTTCATTTGGGTGGCTTTTCACCCCCCAAGGTGGGGGGATCTGCCAGTGAAGTTGGTGAGCATCTAGGTGCTTCATCTGCAAGTGAGGCACTTCTGTAGGTACTAGGTACTTCTGAAGGTGATCCTTCATCGCAGGTCCTTCTTCATGAGTCATCGTCGACCAGGCATGGATCATTCATCAACCCGTTCTTTTGGGGCCTTTCCACGTCGGACTCAACTGTTGGGCCGTTTCAGGGACGTCAACGATTGACCAGCATCAAAGATCACTTCAGGTCATAAAAGGTGTGATTTGATGTGAACTACATGAGTTTGACCATCATTTTCAACAGGATTTGATGGTAAAACTTGACTTAAGATGATGGTTCAACAACATCGGGCATCATGAACGATCCAGCCAACCAACCATCATCCAGCTGTTGATCAGCTGGGGGAACACTGGGCCGGTTGATGGTTGGTGGTACTGGGACCGGTTGATAGATAGCAGGATTAACTGAAGTTTGGAAATGGTCAACCTAGAAGCCAACTAGCAGCATTGTACCAATTATTTTTAATACCAACAATTGATGCTTACCATCTACGAACCATCTATGAACCATCTATGAACCATCTATGAACCATCTATGAAGCATCTATGAAGCTAGAAACCAGCTAGATGCTCACCATCTATGAGCCACCGCAACCAGAGGCAGCCTCAGCGTCCAGTCTTGGGGGCTGCCGTTGGGGACTGGACCCGCCCCTTGGAAGCATGCGCAAGGCTTCAGTTGCCACCATCAGTTGTATGGTTGAACCACTAAGCAGCTAAAGTGAAGACAATCATCTAGCAATGACATGGCTAAAACAACCACCAGCTAAAATCACCAATCAACTGACATACTATTCTGGTTTGCATGCCCCAACCCACTTAGTATGGTGGAAAGCCAAATCATCGACGCGCGTCAAGCAGGAAATGCTTCGCGAGGGCGGGGCAACAAAGGACCCTGGTAGGTCGGCTTTGATCAAGGCGTCACTGAGTTGGTGCACCAAGACTACATTTCTAAAACCCGAAGAAACCCTTTTTATATTATCTTTTGACATTTATTTGAAGATTAAAATAGATATTGAAATGTATTTGTATCAACTGAACTAGATATCGAAAAGACTTCGATGTAAACAAGAGCTGTTTCTGGTGCTCGTTGATCACGTTGCATTTTGATCACTTTGGCCAATGAAAGGCTTCAAGCAACTACAGTCGGTCGACCCCAGCCCCGTGAGGCACCTGGAACTCCATTTCGTTGCAGACCTGCTGCAAAGCCTGCGCAGTCACCTGGGAGATGATCGTTGTTGATGGTTGGGGGGTTTCGTAAGCCATAGGGAAGCTATGCTCGGTTTTCTAATGGCTAAGAATGGTTGCTAACAAGGGGATAATAAGCAGTACTAGGAGATATAGCATTTGTGATGGCTGGCTTGTGGCTTACTATAAATGGCTCAAAAAGGATGATTTGAGGGTACCCCCCATGTTGAGAAACCACCATCTTGCTCATGCTACAACAATGGCCCAGATATGGTTGCACTACGTGGAATTATGTTGATGATCTCTGGGTGATATTGGTGGTGTACGATCGTAATGCTTAACCGCTTAACAATGATGATTCATGGGAAATGATAGGCAAAACTACTGGGAACAACTACCATGGTGTGCTTCCAGGAAGGGCACTTGGAAGCGGCAAGTGCGTCACCTTTGGGGGGAAGAGCATAAACTTGTCAAACTTTTTGGTTTTGCAAGTAACTTTTGGTATTTTGACTTAAACATAGAACTGCCACAAACCTAGATGCTGTCCGGCATGAGCTTTTGCTCCGAAGGCAGTTTACCAAATATAAGCATCTCCGTCTTCCAAAAGGCTCATTCCAAGTAGCAGTAATTCCTTCTCAATTAAGATGATTCCGTCGATTCCCCTTGGTTGCCAATAGTTTGCCCCAACAGTCAGTTTTGGTCATGGACCCTAGCTTACCATAGTTGCCCCAAGAATAACCATTCTCATGCCACATGAGCTTCTTGTAATGCTGACTTATCAGCATCCCCAGGACCATATCAACATCCCCCCACTATCAAAAATCAATAAGTATCATTATCATCCATCTTATCGTCGTTGTTATCATGTTTAGATTCTATCGTTAACCACCTGTTCACAATGAGATTCTATCATTCAACACTATGATCAACCATCTCTTCCATTTCAGCCATCTGTTCCACTATGATTCACTTCCATAATTGGCCAATGATAAGCCCTTGCCGTCACAGGCATTGCCACATCGCACACACATGAAAGCGCGCCTTGAGCTCGATTGTCTGTTGACCAACAGGTCCAGGGGCCGATGGGATGGCTCGCTCCTGAGAGACAAAGGCGATAACTTTCGATATTTCGATCGCCAACGAACTTTAGATTCTTGAGATATTGAGATCTTTTTATCAGCCTTAGATTTGAACTTGAGATATGATCTTTCTATCCTTGTATCTCCAACCTTTCATTCTGAACTGGATGGACTTGATAGATGGCTAGCCTGAATATCATATCAAAATAGACTGGATAGATAGATCTATGTGTCCATATCTATGAAGAAGCATTGTAAGTATCCAACTAGTGAGAGAGGTCTACATATACATAGTCAAATATCCAGCTGATGTAAGCACCGCAAAGTACTACCCTCTTCTTCACCTATGGATGTGGCAATGAATATATGGTTCGTGACCTCCAACCTACTTCTTTGGACAATATCAGGGTGCCTTTGCTGCAAAACAGCGACCAGCTATCTTAGGGAAAAGCTTTGGTGGGGTCCAAAGAGTTCAAAAATCAAACAGCAATCATCAACTATTACCAACTCAATGATGCTTCACATTTGGTTAACGATGGTCAAGGGTGGCGGGCCATGGCTCACCCTGACTATCAATGAGCGTCAATGCTGCTTACTTAGGCGTCCGAATGGTCAATGAAACTGAATGGTCTTCAAGCTGGATGATGGGAATAATGACAAAGAGAAAAGGATGGAAACAAACAACCAGCAAGAACAAACCCTTCCTGAAAAGTCGATGCTGGTAAGGAGCAGCAAAGAATGATTAGGATGGTCAACAAGCGTTAGTCAACCATTCACGAGCCATTAATCAGTTGTTCATTCATCACTAACAAACCGTACTCAGTCATCATCAATCATTCATCAACCAGTCATCTGGTTGGTGGTTTCAACCCCTATGGCCCTATGAACAATATTAGTGAACCAACCAACCATTGTTTAATACTAGGGCAAATAAAAAGCTAAAAAACCACGCCACCAGCCAGTCATCCACCATTAAGAATGGTGATGGTACCACTGAGGCTCCGGACTGCCATGGTCTTCTTCCAGATACTTTGAGGCCTTGGACCCGAGCCGCTCAACTTTCGCTTGGATGACCAAGCATGGGGTCCCAGGCTAATGGTGGTAAATGGAGGTCAATCAGCAACAAGCATAGGGAATCGTCGAGAATCATAGAGAACCATGGAGAATGATAGCTCACAATCAGGGGAACATTGACTTGGGAAAGCCCAATCCCAAGCACATTTTTTGGGGCAAAATGGTGATGGTGGCGTCCGCTTTGGGACTTGTGGCGACAGACTTTGGGACTCGTTGACAAGTAGAGAACATTGATGCTGGTGACAGCTATCGATCATGAATAAATCACCCACAATGGTCTCTCTACTGGCCATCTGTAATGGTGACCAATCATCAATCATGTCAATGGAGTAGTTGTGAGCTGCGCGTATCAAGGAAGGTGCTCTTTCAAAGCATCCGGGGTGGTGCTGTCTGGGAACATCATCGGTTTTTAACAAGGGTCAATGGTGGTTGATCAGAAGTATCACTCGATATCAGTGCAGAACGCAACTTTCACCGTGGTTTGCAGCGCTTATCAGTGACTCTGGTAAGTGATACATTAGATAATGAGCTAATTGGTGATCATAACTGTCACTAGTGATGATCATAGCTAATCAATGAGGATTAATTTTCTGAACTATCACGATCTAATCTAAGACTAGTGATGAAAACCACCCATCACCATCACTAGTGATGAAAATCAAACAACGCCCATTTGATACGCTGCTGGCGCCGCAAATCTCCACCTGAAGCACGAGCCCAGAAAAACCCACTGCAGCACCCGTGTCCAGCCTTGAAGCGGAGCAGCACCAGCAGATGGCGAATGTTGTTGACCAGCTGACTAGGCAGTTGACATAGTCCATTATCATCAACCAACATCAGACGAATCAGCTCATGGAAGTAGCTATCTATAGCATCTGACATATACAAGGTGTCATGACCCAGCTCATAGGAACCAACGTTGGTGAACTGATCATCCGAATGGATTCTCATAGCCAGCATTCATAGCACCAACCATACCCAGCCCAGCTCCAAGGGACACTTCAGCAGCTTCCTCTGGAATGCTGGAGTCGCCTGACCAAGCTCTTGGAGACACCCTGGAGGACAGTTGATCTTGAATCATCTCCAATAGATTTTATACCAATAAATATGATAATCCAATCATATAATACACGGTTTTGAATACAGTGGATGGGTTAATGTATGTGGTACTCATTTTGGATGAAACATTGTTAAATGCACTGGTTTTGGTATATTTGTTGCTTCTGCCCCTTCTACTCGCTGGATAACGATTCATGATTGTTGTATTACACGACAATAATCGGGTTTTATCAGTACGCTTATCTTGACAAGGTTGTATACTCATACTACTTATTAAGCAACACTAAGATATAATTCTTCGATGATGGTCACTCATATCCTTTTTACCAACCAGTTGACATAGATGTCACTGTAGTCAATAGTAGTATCATATGGATATTGGACGGTCGTTGAAATTGATGCATTTTGGGCCGATCATCACATGGTTGGTGTTCTATGCTGGTTTCCAAGACTTCTGCAGCTTACCTTCCGAGACTCAACATTACCACCTACGGTTCACAAAAAGATTTACCACCCACGAGCTGCCCTTCACATTTTCTTCCCAACTTTCGTCCACGGGAGCCTTTCTGGTTTTCAGCACGCCACCGGTGAGCGGCTCCTGGGGGACGCTCCTGGCTCCCCCTTTAAAGGGCCAGTGGCAATAGCACTAGCTGCTCCCAACCACCAGCAGCTGCTCGCCAGGCTGCCTTTGAGCAGTTGCATCCGGGCGTGTTTTGAAGGCCTGGCGGGACGAGAGAACTTGTGCAAAGCTATAAGACTACAGCAGTAAATAGATACATCTAATTATATACAGTAGGTTTGTAATAAATGTCTTTAATTGTAAAAAATCATTGAATAAGTGAGCAAATGCCGTCATAAGTAAATACATTAATCGTTAATTTAAGAGAATGATACATTCGTGATTCATCCGATATTTGAACATCAAAAACGAATGGCATGTGTATACACACAAATGCACTTATAGATCGATTAGACAAGTTGAACTTCGATCCATTCTTAGCTAACAATTCACCAAATACATGGTTATTTCTTATATCTTTTGTGCCAAATTTCACATATAAGCTTATACTTTCCTGTTTCTCAGATCAATTTTGCAGTATTCAATCGCAACCAATACTTGTATCTTCTCCGTCTTATCACTACCTGTGGATTTCACGCCGTGCAACCTGTGTTTTCATATCTCATGCCACTCTCTCTGTGCAATATGGCTCAGGGAGGGCTGTTTGGCCAACTCGCTACGCTGTTGCGTGCCACCTGAAAAGGTCCGCGCCATCCGCTGTGCTGCTGCGAACTTCGTGTGTTGCAGTTGGGAACCACTACCGTTCCAACATTGGTAGCGGAGCGGTTTTCGCTCCACGAACGAGCCCTACGTCACTTGCGCTTTGCATTTCTGACGAGACCTTCGTAACTTGCGTAGCAACACTGCGGAGCCCTACGTCACTTGCTTGGCTTTCGACGAGGACTTCGTACTTCGAGCAATTTGGACTACTTGTACGTCACTTGCTTGGCTGCTGCGCTGCAAGCTGGACTACTTGTACGTCACTTGCTTGGATCTACATCCTTGACTTCGAGGAGTATACGAACAATGCCGTCGTCTCCCTCGGAAGCCAGTCCGATCTCGGACACCACCACCCGAGATTCCTTCATTCCTCTCTTCACTGGAGAGCCTGCGGACTACAAGGAATGGAGGAAGAGGATTCACATCTACCACAGGAAGATGACTATGCAGAAGCGTGGTGGTGAGTCCGTGTTGAATATCATCGCCTCCATGCAGGGGACAGCATGGAGACTCTTGGAGGACTTCAACTTGGAAGATGCGGAGAAGAAAGAGTCCTTCAACACGGTGATCAAGACGCTGGACGCCCACTTTGAGTATGACACGAGGGTCCAGCTGCCTGCCGACTTTGATGGCTACTTCACTTTGCAGCGACGACAGGGTCAATCGCTGCTTAGCTATGTTTCTGACCACGGTGAACGCCACAAGAAGTTGGAGAAGCATGGCGTTTCCCTTCCAGCCGCTGTGCAAGGCTGGCATCTTCTTCGACAGGCTGGGTTGAGCCGCGACCAGAAGCAGCTTGTGACGCTGAAGGCACCGACCCTCGAGCTCACCAAGGTCATCGAAGCTATGTATCTGCTTCTGGGGCAGGATTACAAGGCCACCGTTCCAGCTCCTGCTGACCGCCGCTGGGGCCGCCAAGGAAAAGGTCGTGGCTACGCGGCCTATGAGGAGGAGGAACAGGACTATGACCTGGATTGGAACGATGGTTGGGAGCAAGGCTATGCTGCCGCCCAGGCCGAAGAGGAAGAAGAGTGGCCCTATGAGGATGAAGAATGGCCGGAGGACGCTGACTTCGACCAGAATGCCGCGTACTATCAGACCGAAGACGCGGACGAGGCCGAGCCCCCCTATGATGTGGAGATCTATGACGAGGCCTATGCTGCATACCTGGATGCTCGCAAGCGCTTCTCAGATCTTCGCCTGGCCCGAGGCTACCTCCCCGTGGTCGCCCTCAGCGATCCTGCCGCTGGCAACCTGTCACCTGGTTTGACGTCCCCCGCCAGGTCTGCCCCAGCCCCACCCTCCTCTGGCAAGGGCAAGAAAGGAAAGAAAGGAAAAGGCAAGGGCAGCAAAAGCCCTGGAAAGAGTTCCACATACCGGTTCGACAAGCCCCCTCCGAAGAAGGCTGAGCCCCGTCAGCGAGCACGAGCCGCACTGGCCCCACCAGTGGAATGCCTTCGCTGTGGCAACCCTGGCCACACCGCTGCTCAATGCCCAGTGAGCAAAAGCCCCAAGAAGAGAGCAGCCACGGAGTCCATGGCATTACATCGAGAAGGAGCTCTGGTCACCTTCCAAGATCGACAAGGACATGAACGCTATCATTTGGCCATGATTGATCCTGGTGCATCCGCATTCCTTAGCGGTATGGGTCCCATGAGCCGCTACCTGGAGCACCTGCGATCTTTGGACTACCCCGTTGACCAGATCCAGTTCTTCCAGTGCGACCGCCAATTTCACTTTGGAGGAGATGCCCAAAGTCGCGCTGAGTGGCTCATCAGGATTCCGATCTTCGTCAACGGGCTCTTCGGTTTCTGCCAGGTGTTCCTTGTGAAAGGTGAGACACCTCTTCTCTGCGGACGCCCTGTGATCCAACACCTTGGCTTGTGCATTGACTTCGCCTCCGAGAAGATTCGATTCGGCAATGGACAGTGGGTCCCCGCCTCCATTGGACTTCATGGCGAGTACCTGCTGCCTCTTTGCATGGACTATGATGTCTACAGGGCCGGTATGGAACCCGCCTTCGACCTCATGCTGGCCGATCCCAAGGAGTTCAATGCCGAACCAAAGACCATCGATGAGTTCAACGAAGCGGAAAGAGCCATGCTGGTTGATGAAGAGGGAGCTCCGGAATGCCCTTCCATCTTGCCCTGCAAGCGACACCTCCTGAACACCATGGATGTGCTCATTACCGAGGAGGATCACCGCTTCCATGGCTACATCACTGAGGAGCTCCACGCCGAACCGAAGCGAAGAATATGGGAAGTGTACACGGGCAAGGGCCGCACCAGTCAATTGGCTGAGGTGATGGGATCTCAGGTTGAAGTGTTCAGCTATGAGACCGGTTGGGACTTCGACCGTCTGGACCACCAGAAGGCCTTCATTGAGCGCCAGGAGTCGGAGTGTCCCGATGAAATCCTGATCACTCCTTCTTGCGGTCCCTGGTCCAACATGCAGAACTTGAATGCGCGTACACCTGAACAACGAGCTGATTTGCAAGCTCTTCGAGAGTGGCACCACGCCACGCATTTGCGCTTCGTCAAAAGGGTCTACATCAACCAGATCAAGAACGCCGCACATGCCACAGTGGAACAACCTGCGCATGCCAAGTCATGGCTCACCAAGGCCCTTAGAGACCTTCCTGGACTTCGAGCCACCTTCGATCAGTGCAGGTATGGATGCCGTTGCCAGGACACTGACATGGAGTGGCGGCTGGTCAAGAAGCCTACCTCCTTTCAGACGACCAAGTTGGCAGTCTTCAAGGAATTCAATGACACGACTTGCCTTGGAGGTCACACACACTGTCGCTTGGAGGGGTCTGCCCCCGATGTGGGACGCAGAACCACGTACATGGAGAGCTACCAGCCCACTATGGCCGCCACCTTGGCTGCCTGTCTTATTGTCCCTGAGCCGGCTGTTAACTGGGAGTTTGTTGGTGCAGCGGCGGAGGAAAAGGAGCACGTGTCATCAGTGCTCAAGCTTATGACTCAGAACAGGCAGGAAGCGGTGCGCACTGTTCAACGGCTTCACCGAAATCTCAGTCACCCCTCACCGGAAGCTTTGTACGAGCTCCTGGAAAGCCGAGGGGCCAGTGACATGGTACTGGAGTGCGCCAAGAACTATAAGTGCCCTGCATGCCTCAGGTACAAGAAGCCCGACACGGTTGCTCCCGCCCAGATGTCAGGAGCCACCGAATTCAATCAACGAATCCAAGCTGATGTTCTCTGGTTCAAGATCGGCGAGAAGAAGTTACCCGTGCTCAGCATTGTGGATGAGGCCACGCGCTATCAAGCAGCAGGACTTCTTCCAGGTGAACGTGCTGAGCATCTGACTCAGAGCATCGAGCGCATCTGGATCAAACACTTCGGATGCCCGAAGGCCATTTACACTGATGAGGGCAGAGGCTGGGCTGCTGACCACTTCCAAGAGTGGACTGGCAACCACTTGATTGAGCATGTTGTTGCCCCTGGAGAAGCACACACTCGATTGGCTCTGGTTGAGAGGCGCCATGCAGTTTTGAGGAAGGCTGCCGAAATCTTCATGGAGGACCAGAATCAGCAGAGTATCGATGGACTTCGCACTGCTCTGGTCTATGTGGCGCCGCAGATCAACGCAGCTGCCACGGTCTGTGGTTTCTCTCCAACCCAATGGGTTCTTGGCCACCAACCACGACTTGCTGGTGATCTACTCTCAGAGCTTGGTCCTGCACAACTCAGCGGCACTCCATCCTTTGAAGTCACCCTTCAACGTCGAGCTGCCGCAAAGAATGCCCTGACCAAGGCCGAGGTCGACAGGAAGATCCGACGAGCACTCCTTCGAAAGTACAAGAGCCAGCATGGAGACCTGACTATCGGTCAGAGATGTTTCTATTGGCGTGATGCTCGCAGCTCGGATCTCGTGAAGATTAGATGGCATGGCCCGGCCCGTGTTGTGATGGTGGAGCATTGCCCCGACACAGGACGACCTCGTCTTTATTGGATTTCCCACCGCACTCAGCTCATTCGTGCGGCGCCTCATCATGTGCGTCCTGACTTCCAAGACATGAGTGCGAGCGTCGATGGACTTCAAGCCGCTCGACAAGAAGTCAGTGCCCTTCGTTCCCGAGGAGTCACACGCTTCCTCGATTTGAGCAGATCAAATCGCCGCCACATCGATGACGTGGACGAGGATGAGGAAGCCATGGAAGATGAAGACTCAGGAGGGCCCTCTGGTGAACCACCGCTCAGAAGGCGCAGATTGGATGATCACTCTGTCTTGGATTTAGATGGAGCAGAACCCAATCAGACTCGGACGGATGATCACTCTTTGGACTCTGGAGCAGAACCCGTTCCGATGAGCCCCCACCAGGCGCCGTTACCACCGGCTCCAGAGGATGATGCAGGGCTGGAAACCCCCATGGATCCTTTGTCACCTGTCTCCAGAAACACCTTGGACTATGCTCCGACCACACCGTCAGCGAGACCTGATGCGCTGGACTTGCTCAGTGCCGAGTCCGAGCCCGGCCAGGAACCACCTCATCCTGGCACTGTCCCCAGCACTCCACATCCTGATGGACCAGTTCCCGAACCTCCTGTGGTGTCGAGCAATGTGCTGCGACCTGATGCGCCTGAGTTGGATCCTGCCACTCGTGCCCTTTATGAGCCTGCAGGTCCCGAAGCTGACTTCCGACTTCGACGCCTTCGCATCGATCAACAGGAAACAGGACTGTTCGGGCCTTATCGATTCTCAGCTGCTCGCAAGACTGGACCCTATGAACCTGCAGAGAAGCTCGAAGAGAATGCCGCGGAGGGCTATGTCCAATCCTTTGACATCGATGAAGTCGACCGAACACAGCTGCCCGATGGCTGGACTATGGATTCTGATGGGGTGTTCGCTCTCACAGACTACCCAGCAGACTACTGGGAGCTTCGAGCTGGCTGTGTCATTCGACATCACCTTCGACCCCGCCGCGCACTCCTTCGACTACGAGACTTCTCCGATGCTCCTGTGGATCTCAAGCTTGTGGACTGCCAAAGAACCACAGTGGCTCGGTTCTCTAATGGACATGTGGAGATTGTCAACGACAATGGGGACCATTCGCGATATCTTGACAAGGAGTGGACAGGCTACACAATCTGCCTGCCAAGAAAGTCGGACGAGAACTCAAGACAGGCATCCAACGAGCTCAGAAGAAGGTGGACAAGAGCACCATCAATCTTCGCACTTTGTCCGCGGCTGACCGCGCCAAGTTCCAGGCTGCAAAGGTCAAGGAGCTCAAGAGTTTCTTTGAGAACCAGGTCTGGGAATTCGACACCGCAGATCGCGCAGACACAAGCCGCACTCTCTCAGCTCGAATTCTGACCAAGTGGACACGTGGAGAAGATGGAGCTCCCCGTGCAAAGGCTCGACTCATAGTTCGAGGCTATGCAGACTTGGACGCACTGGAGCATGGACTACAAACCAGTTCACCTACGACCTCGAGAACCTCAAGATCTCTTCTCCTTAGTTTGACAGCCTTGCTTGGCTGGGCTGCGTGGACAGCCGATGTTGCGACAGCCTTTCTTCAAGGACTACCACAGCAGAGGAAGCTATGGGTGAAGTTGCCCAATGAATGTTTGGAGCTTCTGGGAGCCAGTCAAGACACCCGCATGCTGCTGCTCAAGCCCGTTTACGGCCAGCTGGACGCTCCGAGGCAGTGGTGGTTGGAAGCCATTCGAAGACTCAAATCCCTTGGACTTCGTCAACACGCCCTGGACCCCTGCTTCTTCCTGATCTATGAGGCCGACTTCAAGAATGAGATCAGCCCTTCCGGAACCCTTGGCGAAAAAGGGCTATGTGGATGCATATGTCTCCATGTTGATGACCTGATGGGAGCTGGGAATGAACACTCAGCCACATATCAGAACGTGGTCAAAGAACTTCGGAAGACCTTCAATTTCCGTGAATGGAAAGATGGGAAGACCCTCGAATACTGTGGCTGTACCATTGACAAGCTCGACTCCGGAGGACTTCGCTTGCATCAAGAGAGCTACTTCAAGAAGATTCACCCCATGACTGTTCCCAAGAATGTGGGAGCAGAGACGGAGCTTTCTGCAAAGGAAGTCACCCAACTCCGTGGTCTTTGTGGAGCACTTCAATGGCCAGCTGTGCAGTCTTCCCCACACCTACAGGCATCCACTTCACTCCTTTCTGGTCAGGTGAATGGAAGCCGGATCTCGACGGTCACCGAGGGCAACCGCATTCTCAAGTTCGCCAAGGACAACCAGGACGTTGGGTTGACGTACAAGTCCTTGGGAGACATCGATAAGCTCAGGTTGGTCACTATGTTTGATGCTTCCTTCAGTGCCAGAGCTGATGGATCCTCGCAAGGAGGCTACATGTGTATGCTGGTGCCCCAGCACACCCTCACCAACACTGAGGATGACTTCCACTTGATCGACTGGAGGTCTTTCAAACTCCCACGTGTTGCGAGATCTTCACTCGCAGCGGAAGCACAAGCGAGTGCTCAAGCTGCCGATGCCACTGACTATGTCTGCAAGTTCTGGGATCACCTGCTCTCTCCTGATCTCCGACTCGCAGAGCTGCTTCGCCGTCAAAGCACCCTCAAACCAGTTCTCATCACAGACGCCAAGGCCCTCTATGACAGCTACCACCGCGAGTCCATCACAGCCCATGTGACTGACCGCCGAATTGCCTTGGAGATCCGCGTTGTGAAGGAGCTTATGCTTGATCTCTCTGGAGAACTGCGCTGGGTGAGCAGCGAACGCCAATGGGCCGACGGCCTCACAAAGGCAAGCACCCGACAGCTGCTTGCTGATCGACTTCGGCATGGCCGCATCGGATTCTACTGGGATCCGAGCTATGTGGCTGTGGGTCAAAACCCCGTGCCTTTCCTACCCCTCTTGATCCGGACGTCTGGAACGGGGGTCATGATCCAGACCTCTGGAACGATATGTTGTTCCAGACTTTTTGAAACTTCAATGCGTAATGGCTGGCTTGCAACGCACATCAATCGTGAATGGCATAAATCTTGAGATGGGAACTTTCAATGCATGCCCGGCAAAGGGAGGACTGGGCAGTAAGACTTCTAGCTCCAGAGCGCACACTGTTCAGCCGTAGCAGCGTCAAAATGGCACCAGCGCCTAGCTCCAAAGCGCACAACAGCGTCAGCACCCTGGCTCCAAAGCACGCGCTGCATGGCACCCATCAACAGCAGGAGTTCGTGGCACAGTTCTTGTGTCTGATTCCAAACTTCCTCAGACAGCCTGTTATCAGAATGGCACCAAGTTTCGTTCTCTGGGGCAACATTGTCTGATTGGCCACGGCAAATAAACAAAAAGGGAAACAGTTGAGGCCCATTTCTGATTGGGATCTTGAGAAGCTGGCGGCTCCTTTTTCTCTTCACCCCTCGCTCGCCGCTGCCTCCGCAGCAGAACTGTCCGAACTGTCACTGTCATCGCTGCTGGAAGACAAGTCTCGAGAAAAGACTTTGCTCTCTCTTTTGTCTTTTGCTCGTTTTCGAGCTCGTTGCTCTTCTGCTTTGAGTAGGCGTGCCATGTCTGAGTTCTTTCTGGTGGCCAAGAATGTTTTGGCTGACTTTTGATGCTCCAAACGTCGCTGCAACAAGCCTTCTGGCAAAGGATCTTTTTCTGGAGTGTCCATGCGGTACGACAGTCGCCAATCTTCCGCAACGCTGCCCTTTTCGATGAAAGTGGCAAGGCCTAAGGGTCTCCCAGCCTGCGGCACCAAACACTGGTCAGAATAGACAAAATTCCTCAAAGCAGCGCGCACAGTTGTGCCAGAACTCCTCTTCAAGGAGACACAATATGTATATTCAACTTTCAAATCTGTTGTAGATGTGTCCAAGTACAAATACTTGGTAGGCTTGTCAGGGCAGAAGTGGACTATATTATATTCAGGACCCATTGGAGGCGGATCGCTCTCCATGGTCTCGCTGGCGCCTTGCCTGAGGGCATTCAACAGTTCCCTCCATGTAGATGCCGTGCAACGATAGCTCGCACCTCTAAATCCAATGCCTGCTTAGGAATTGGAATTTTCCGTTCTGCGGCCAGGGAGTGCAGATTCAAGATACTCAGCCGCGCCAGCTGCGCTTGGCTTGGCACATCCGAAGGCATGTCGATTTAAGGACTGGCAAAATCAGAAGTTCCGTGTGTCTGTGTCTGGGCCTGGTCTCTGCTAAACATTTTTTCTTTGGCTGTGATCAAGAATATGTCCTTTGCAAGATTTCTACTCCACATGTCTATCATGCAGTGATTGCAAACCTACTCCAACCACCTGCCAGCCTGAACGTGCAGTTTCCGAAATGGTGCCAAACAAAGCACAGAAACAAAAATAAGGAGCCGTGAGTCATGTGAAAGATGTCTGGGTGAACCAATGGAAGAACACCTTCTAGAACACCAATAGTTAAACGAAGATCCCCAAAGAGATTAGCATAGCTTATGGAAGGGGGTATGGAACAGGGTATGGAGTAAATGTCTGGAACGGGGTTCTGGAACAAACGTCTGGAACACGGTCTGGAACCAATGGGGTAGTTTCCATTGATCCGGTGTCAAAGGTTTAGACTCATTGCCATTTGAACGTGTCATGTAGCGCTGAGTGCCGCAAGTCAACCTGATTGGAATCTGAGGTGGTATCACCAACGCATCCGAGTCAACTTCATTGGCGTTTGGCCATGGGTCAAGCTCTTAATCATTCAAAACTGGGTGGGCGACCATGGCAATCGTTCGACCAGTGACTCGTGATGGCTTGGGAAGAGCCAGGAGTCAAGAAGCTCTTGACCCCACAACCATTTAGGTATCAAACCAACTTATCCAACTGGCAATGCGGCAATGCCACTAGACGACCAGCAACCAAGGTGTTTATGTCACTTAGTTGACCCTGAGCACAACGTGATAGAGTCCAAACATCAGTTTTGAACTCTGAAGCACCGCATTGCGAACCAAGGGTCAACCACCACTAAGTATGACAAGAGTCTCTTGCACAAAAAAGCTGCTCCCTGAGTCAACCAACTTCATCTATCCATCAATGATGTAGGATTGCAAAGGCTAACGGCTTCTTGCCAACCAGTCCATACCCTAGTACCCTTTGTAAACATCCCACAGCCAAAGCAGTCGAAACTGTTGTGATGTGAACGACTGCATCTTTTTTGCTTGATTGGTATTGACTCATGTTCATGATGTGACCACTGTATTACCACCATTGACCGTCAACGAGTCAACATTCCCTGCTATTAACAATTCTGAACCAGCATGTAGCCTATATTATCAGTACAGTGATTAATCTGCTTCACAGCCACTATTTTCGACTACTTGACAACCATTGTTGGCAATTATTTTGTGATAATACCATTTCCAACTACTCAATATCACGCTTTCTGAGCCATTATTGTCCCTTTTTGAACTGCTTATCCAGTACTAACATGGGGGTTGACATTCGGGGTTTGGGGCTGTGATAGCCTTTTTGTAGCTAGGATTCAGTGGGCACAGCCTATTTCCCTACAAAATGCTTCTCGACTAATGCTCCGCTACCATGCAAAGTTCTGGGCTCAGCATGCACCAATCCTTTCCTTCTTTTCCTTCGCAGTGGATTGGCGCCAGTTTGTCCTGGTTCCCTTGTGTCTGGGTTTCTGACTGCCTGCCTTGCAGGCCTTAAGTCCAAAAGTTTTGATATCCCACCTGACCTATGGTGCGCCAGGTCGAGATTCCACCCATTTGGACACTGTGTCACACACGCGAACTTGAGCCAAAATGTCCGGTGGACATTTAAGGTTCAAGATTCCAAACGTATGACTTGCAACCGCAAGCTAAATGCAAGTATCAAAAAAACCGTCCAAGAGCTTCGGGCACTCTAAAAAATCATAGAGGAGCCAGCAGGTACGTCTTGGCAAATGAATGCTGTTCATTGGTTCACGCAAAGCACCATCGAGCGCTGCACGCGTCATGTGAAAGGTTTGGTTCTTGCCAAAACAGGGGCGGTCGTTGACGGAAACCGTAAAATCATGCCTACACTGGTGAAGAACACGCACGTTCTCTGCAACTTGCGCGGGACACTACAAAAGTTGAGTCGTAGAAAAAATACACATCTGTGGTGAAAGGGGCAGCTGGCCAGCCCCTTCAATGTTTGAATGCGGTTGCAGCAGGCTCTTTTTCGTCTTTCACGTGTCAGAGCGTGACCAGCACATGGAAAATGGACAGCTTTCATCCATCCATGGCTCTAACCCCCATGATAGCTGAAGCTACCTACCCGCAAATCAAGTTGAGCATTTCCCCATGTCAACGAGTTCGCCTTTTCTTTCGTGCCCTCTTGGATTTCGGTTTCTCACTCTCTTTTTCAGCCATACTGCGATCACTCAAGCTCTCGGCTTTGATTGCCTGCAACTGCTCCTTGGTGAAGTCTGAGTGCTTGCCAGCTCCTTTCAAGCGCAAGTGCTTGCGACCATGGAAAACGAGACGGGCCCTGCAGTAACCACAAGTTGCCCCATGATGCGCTTTCGCTCCCTCAAAAGTAGGGCACTTGACCAGATCACATACTTTGCAGACAGTGGTGGTCTCAAAGACCTTGCCGGTTTGGTTGCCGCCAGTTTTGCTAGCCCCGATCCGAACCGGCTTCTCCGCAGGCGTCCAGGTGAACTCAGTGACGGCGATGGCCGGTCTTTCTGGAGTATTTTGCTGCTCCTCGTGTGGGGTGGCTCGAAAAAAGTGAAGACGAACCGAAAAAAAGAAACAAATTCCAACCGCTTAAACCTTTTTCTTAAATGAATGGCAAGCAGTTGGACGGTCCTCAGAAACGTCTTTGCTGGGCTCTGCTTTGGTGTCAGGTTCGTCCTGCTTGGCTTCACTGGTTGCACTGCTGTTGTCTTGGATGCCAGCGTTGCGTTCGGTCTGGTCGACCTCCGAACTCGCAGCTTCCACGGCCGCAGTCCTGCCAAAGGGAAATTTCAACCGAGACCACCGCAACAAAAACACGGTTCTAGGTTTACACCCATGACTGCCCAAGTGCTTTAGGCAACCGCCGCTCTGCGCAACAAGTCCTGCTCTTCTCATCTGGATGGCTTTCAGGCGGCGGCAAATCCTCAAAAGGATTCTCTGCTCCAGGGTCTTGGCTAGCCCGGCTCTGCTCGTCTAAGTTGTTTTCAGGCAGCGGCAATTCTTCAAAAGGATTCTCTGCACCAGGGTCTTGGACATGTGCGGGCTTGGATCCCGTGGCCGTTGCTGGCTGGCTGGATGCCTCTGGCTTACTCTCGTGGTCGGACTTACCATCAACAGCCCATGGTCGGCCGCAATGGAAGCAAACCTGCACAGGGATGGCCATACCCTTGTTAAGAAACCTCCCTCTTGCAAACACCACTTCCGGGACATCAACTTAGTCACTGCCCCTTGTTGCAAAACTACGCTACTTGTGCCACAAGCATGGTCAACCCTGAACATTTCGAACCCCCCACCGCAGCGCTGTTCCCTCCATGTAGATGCCGTGCAACGATAGCTCGCACCTCTAAATCCAATGCCTGCTTAGGAATTGGAATTTTCCGTTCTGCGGCCAGGGAGTGCAGATTCAAGATACTCAGCCGCGCCAGCTGCGCTTGGCTTGGCACATCCGAAGGCATGTCGATTTAAGGACTGGCAAAATCAGAAGTTCCGTGTGTCTGTGTCTGGGCCTGGTCTCTGCTAAACATTTTTTCTTTGGCTGTGATCAAGAATATGTCCTTTGCAAGATTTCTACTCCACATGTCTATCATGCAGTGATTGCAAACCTACTCCAACCACCTGCCAGCCTGAACGTGCAGTTTCCGAAATGGTGCCAAACAAACCACAGAAACAAAAATAAGGAGCCGTGAGTCATGTGAAAGATGTCTGGGTGAACCAATGGAAGAACACCTTCTAGAACACCAATAGTTAAACGAAGATCCCCAAAGAGATTAGCATAGCTTATGGAAGGGGGTATGGAACAGGGTATGGAGTAAATGTCTGGAACGGGGTTCTGGAACAAACGTCTGGAACACGGTCTGGAACCAATGGGGTAGTTTCCATTGATCCGGTGTCAAAGGTTTAGACTCATTGCCATGTTGCTGCCAAGAAGAAGACGGCCAACGAACGACAGGCCAACATGGATGAACATGCCGCCGCCAAGCCCAAAGGGCGGCGCAGACAAGTCCCCACGATCATCGAAGAAGTGCCAGCAGAAAGTGACACCGAAGCCACTATGGCGGCCTATGCGGTGCACACCGACGACACTCTGGAGTATGTCAACGTGATCTCCTCGGCGAATGACCTGGTGATCACGGCTGGAGACCTCTCTTCGATGGCAGTTCATGGTTTCACTTCCATGAGTTGCGTTTTGCAACCTTGGATTCTCTCAGGTTTTCTGATGGTGGTTGCGTTTCTCTATTTGCTGCTGCGCTGGCTCCTGAAGAAGACATATGCTTCTGGCTATGATGCTGGTTGGGCCGTTGGACACACCGACGGTTACGCTGATGGCTTTGTGGATGGCCATGATGAGCAGATCCCCGATGTGAGACGCCACAATGCCATGAGCATCTTCTGGGATCGCTTTGAGCAGGAGTATTCTGACTTCTGCCGTGATCGTCGGAATTTCCAACGCCAAGAGCACATTCTTCGTTATGGATCGACGTCATCCGTCGAGCTCTTCGAGAAACAGAGGCTCATGGTGACTTGTGCCCCCTGAACGATGTCATCTACACGACTACAGATGGGATTTGGCATGCCCATCCAAGATGTCCACGAGCACCACCGGCTCTTCGCACCAACTGGCACCCTTGTGATGAATGCGCTGGAGAGACCATCACTCCGTACCAGGCCGATTTCACTGGCCGAGACCTCTTCACTGAGATGGAAGAGTGGGTGCTTGCGCAAGGAGCTGAAGCCTTTCCACCAGGCACATAGAGGTTGTGGCTTGTGACTTTCCCCCGTGTGGATTTCACGCCGTGCAACCTGTGTTTTCATATCTCATGCCACTCTCTCTGTGCAATATGGCTCAGGGAGGGCTGTTTGGCCAACTCGCTACGCTGTTGCGTGCCACCTGAAAAGGTCCGCGCCATCCGCTGTGCTGCTGCGAACTTCGTGTGTTGCAGTTGGGAACCACTACCGTTCCAACACTACCAATCATTCTTACACATTCTCACCTACAATTTTCCTTCATATTAATCATTCCTAGTAAATGCGGAACCAGCAATTATCCTTTGTTTTGAACAATCGGTGATAGTTGCTCTATAAAGCTACGTTATAATTGGTCACTAAATCTACTCCTTTGTCACTATTGATTTGCTCCAAATATTCAACTTTGAGCATGTAGTAATCAGAGCTATAATTAAGGTTATTGAAGATAGCTTTTCAGCACCTAGCCCTTGGTTATTGAAGCTAATTAGATAGATTTTCCAATAAAGCTGCTCATTAAGTTATCATATAAGGTTACTAATTAAGGTTAAAGCTACTCAAAGTACCTAAGGTACTCAGCAAACTTTCGCTAAAGTCCTATGACTCAGCTCTACGCGCCTCAGTCGCTTGGGCCTCTGCCCTTCGTGCACCAAATGGCCTGCGGCTCGTGGCGTGACAATTAAGGCCATGGGGGCCTCTCAAGTCAGTTTTGGGACCCCAAAGTTATGATTGCTTGATTAAATATTAATGGTGGGTCAATCAATGGTTAAGAACGATTATTAACAAGGAGATAAGACGCAATAATAGTGGATGTACCAGCTGCAATGGTTGATGTATGCCTAAAAATGGTAAATATAAAGAATGACTTGGGGGTCCCCTATCTTGAGAAACCACCAAATATAATGAAATTTAGTACTCGTATACTTGATGTTCACTCAGAGTACTAAACTGATGTAAACATGTTTCCTCCCATGACGAAATGAGAAACGCTCAAGTCACGAGAGAAATCAAATGGTAACAAAGATGATGGCGATAATGGGAAAATCATGATCATGACAGCAATAATGATCTGTGCAAATATAGCTACGAAAAGTCGCTTCACAGGTCTTGAGTTGGGCTTTTGAGGAACCCCGCCGCCGGGGACACAATCTTGGGACGCTGCTGCGCGGCTGGATTTTGCTCTTCGGGGTAACTGTGGCCTCTAGGCTCCACCAGTGACCAGCGGGGATGCAACGTCATCATCATATCCTGTGGTTGCTTCTCATCCCCCTTCATTAATTGTTAAATAACCATTGGTGGGTCATCATCATCATCATCATCATCATCATCATCATCATCATCATCATCAACAAGAAAATCAGCAACGTGATCATCGTCATCATCATCATCAACAAGAAAATCAGCAACGTGATCATCACCTGCCATGATCGTGGTCACCTCAACATATTCAGCCCAGCAGCAGTTGTGACACGCGACACCATTCTTGCAGAGGCCTTTGAACCTTCAGTGAGAGCACAGGTTCCCAAAATCAATCAGTTGGTCAAACACCATCATGGCAAGACAACCGATATCACATGGCTGATCAATAACGACCAATCTAAACCATCATGAGCCACTATTCGCAATGACACCATCAGCCGCCACGAAACATGACCAACCATTGCTTACCATGATCAACCATGATAACCCAATGGTTGTTCAACATGTGATTGGAACAGCCAAGCATTTTGGACGCCGAGACTTCTTTGGTCCAAGTGAATCTTGGACACGGCAAGGGTAAGCGTTGACATCTTTCCAACTCTTCGACACCAGGGCCGTGCAAAGTGACCCTCCTACAATGGATCATTGCCACCTCCTTATCCAACGACCAGGCCAATCATCACCATCACCACGAACAAACAGTCTACCCCGGGTGGACTGGTCGGTGGTGGTGGTGTATGGTGGTTAATAGCAGCCAGTACACCGGCTGGTATTCACCATGGGTGATTGGATAGTGCTTGGTTTAGTGGTGGTTGAGAGTAATGATTAACAACTGATGCTTGATAATACCAATCAATCATGAACTGATGGATATTGATCATAAGTCAGGAAGGGAACACAAATCGTTGATAATCAGAATGATGGGGGATATACCAACATTCACTGCCCCATTCTAGCTCGGCACACCAACTGTTGGGCCCTGTGAATCGCCGGGGTCCCTTGGACGGCGGCTGAACGGTGACCCATCACAGCCACAGCCTCACCACAGCGGACCCACCCTGAAACTCCAGCCGCGCCCCCCCGTGGGCCAAGGCTCCAATAAGCGCAAGGCTTGCATTGACCTAGGCTGCTTGGCACTTTGCGATCGCAGCGGCGTTTTTCAGTGGTCGAGTCCTGAAGTCCAAAGAAGTAGCAAGCCATAGAAACCCATAGCAACCCATAGCAACCTCTATCACTATTTGCTATCTCTAATGCTTTAAACACTTTTGTGTGCAACTGCTGCATTTCAACCCTTCTTGCGCAGATTGCACAGTTGCTCATATTAAACCCTTGCAGAATAGACCCATCTTAAAAAAATACAATACTCCTCCCACAATGATCCTTCGCCATCAAAAACCATTCTATCGCAAAAAAATCAACTATTGACCAACCATTGGACTTTGAATCACTGAGCAACCATTGATGAATTCTTATTCCACCAACAATAGAGCCTGAATCAGCCACTGCTCAACTCTCCTTGTAAAGCGAGCCGTAAGCCAGATTTAACTCTTCTTGGGGGGAGCATTTTTTGCCTTTGATGGTTTATTCTGAACCATAATGTGCGACAAGTTGGGTTCAAGTGACCGTTCAGAAACATGAACAACCTTTGTGGATTACTATTCCCTATTTTGAAACATTGATTCACTATCAATCCACCACTAGTGAGCATTGACTGACCACTCATTAGCCATCAACTTATCATCAACTAAGCATTGACTGCCAATTGTCTACCATTTAACTGAAGCTTCATTAATCATAAACCCATCAAACATTGGCCATTACCACAGCCATTCATTCCCCACGAGTCAATAAGTATCGATAAACCAGCAACCGCCATCAATCACCATTCTCCAGCTGTACAATCATTCTTCAACCAGTCATAAGCCACTAACCAAACATCGACCGTTAATAAACAACTAACCAAACATCAATTAACCATTCATAAACCATTAACATGCCATGAATAAACCGGTGACATACCATTAAGAACCCAGCAATAAATCAGTGATTAACCAGCGAAAAACCATCAAGACACCATTGATAAAGCGTTGATAAGCCATTGAACAACCATGATTCATCAGCCATCGTTCATCAGCCATGATCCACGGCCCACTACGTCAAGGCGCCATCTTCGTGTAGGAGACTTCCCAAAGACGTCAAGCGTCCCGCCTGTGGTAAAGAAAGTGATGAATGTTTCAGGACTGAAAAGCTGATGGTCAATGGTCGGTTAACGGTTGCTTAAATGTTACCCCATATGGATAGATTTATCTTATAATTCAACAGGATTATTAGTTGTAGGGGGAACATCTTAAATGGGACACCAGGGCATTTGGAGGAAATCTCCCATTAATCAACCAGGGGTTTATTAATCCAGGGTTGGCATTAGTTGATTAATGGCTGATTGATGGTGAATTGTGACAATAGTAGGCAACAATGACGAACCATAGCTCATGGTGGCTTGTGGTGAGTTGAGGGCTGATCCTGCTTGTCTAGTGGTTAATGCTTGTCCTAATGCAGGCTCATGGATAAGAAAGGTGCGTGAAAGGTTAACAATGCTTGACCAATGGCTATTAATGGTAGGTTGATGGTCAATGAATGGTCGCTCAATGCTTATTAGTTGTTGATTAGTGGATTCATGGTTCGTTTTGGGGGATAATAACCAACAATAACGGATAATGAGGACCAAGGAGCTTCTGTACAGCAAGGATTCCAAAGTGGTGTGATCATCTGCTAGGATCAATCTCAACCATTGGTCAAAGTCGATGATTGTCCTGAAGCCAGGAACACCACTTTTACATCCGTAGACCTTCTCATAACTTGCTACTGGGGAGAGCGTGCTCAACAGAAGGGCAGTGACAGATCGATCTAGTCACGGCGGGGTACCTCTAGCAGTGCTCGTCACGCCATCTTGCAACATCACAATGGCAACAACCGCTGACACGCAGGGTTGGTTTGGATAAGGTGCCAAGAAGTTCATGGATTTTGCTACAAAAAACAGTCACTTGATTTTGAACAAGATCCATGTCCCGAGGCAACGTAACGGATGGCAGTGGATTTTGTCTATGGTACTGGGAGATCCATATTAAGTTATCTTATTATGGCAACCTGGGAAGTGACTAATTTCTAACAATTATTTTTTCAGTAGCTGTAAGCCTCTGGTGCAAAAACGTAGGAGGGTGAATTGACTTTGAAATGATTCAACAACAATCCTGAATGACAAACTCACAAAAAAGGAGATGAAGAAGGAAAAAACACAAATGCGAAGAACAATAAACACCAACAGCTACAACAACAACTACAACTACAACAACAACAACAACAACAACAACAACAAGAACAACAACAACAACAACAACAACAACAACAACAACAACAACAACAACAACAACAACAACAACAAGAACAACCACTAGAAATCATGTAAAACATGGTAACAAAAATGGAGAGAGAAAATAAAAAACACATATTGTGAGCCAAACAGCAAGCAAACAACTCAATAAGACACCCCCTACCGAGAAACTGGACAAGAATGAACCTATGGATTAACTAATGGTGCATAGTTAGACTCAAAATGACAAGTGACAAGAATAAACAATCATCAAAAGAAACTCAACGTGGGAACCAAGAAAGGAACACAAACAACAGCAACAAAGGCATACAACAACACTCAGAATAAACACCAGTGAAATTGAAATTCAAACACGCACACACACACACAAACAAAAACCAAGAAAGACTGAGGGTCACAAACACCAATCAATGACGAAGGAAAAAATTGAAGAAGTAGACATAGAAGAACCAGAACTTTGGCCTTCTTGACGAAATGAAATGAATGAAACAAAGCCGTCCAGGAACAACGAGAACAGCAGTGGATGCCCCCGAATTCGCCGCCTGATCTTTGGGAAGATTGCTTAAGATATCCATACCTTGGCGGAGCGACATCAGATCTTACGTTCGGAAACGTCAGAATAGAACTTCTAGTACACGATGGGTTTGATGATCCGACTATGACAAGTGACGGGACCAAAACATTTCCATCATCTTCGATTTGTGCCTATAAGTTACACCCACTGGGTCATCTCAGGGCGCTTTCAGTGGCGCTATGCAAAAGTTATAGCTTTTTCTCTCACAATCATTCGCCGTTCATCAAACGTTCATGAACCGTTCCTTAACCATCTTTGACCATCATTAACATGCATCAACCATTGGTGGGCCATGATTAAGGCTTCATTAACCATTTATCACCTGTTCACTAACCATACTAAACCGTTCATGGAACATGAACCATTCACTAACCATCACCAACCAGTCACTGACCATGACTAAGGCTTCAAGAACCATGCATTCACCATATTCAAAGATTCATCAACCATGACTAACCATTATTCAAGTTGATTTCCATGCATTTAATTAGTCATCAACCACAAGAAAAATCAACATTCAAGACATGGTTACCATGGTACCGAACCATATCTTGTTTAACCATCAAGTACCCAAGAACGACTCGGCTACCATCTCCATTAGCCAATCATTAATCAGCAACCATTCACTAGCCATCATTCACCCTTGACAACGATTGATTCGCAATCGTTTACCATTGTTAGCCATCATGAAGCATTAGCAGCCATTTGTTCACACAATCGCCAAGCATTCATTGGGCACGATTAGTTTCTTTGGCCTCTTCATAGCCGTAACGAGCCACTGCTTCACCATCACTAGCCATTCAACCATTCATGAACCATGCTTGACCATTCACGAGCCATCCAACCACCACAGACAACCAGCAAATTGCAATCACTAACCATCAAACTACAGCTGTTTGCCCTCACATTAGTATCGTGATGACTAGTCATCAGTAATGAATAGAACCATCAAATGATACTGTAAGGGTTCACATTTTCAATCTTCTCAATCGTTAGGATTAACCCTGTGAACGCAGCCACTCTGGAGTGTCGTGGTCAGAGTTGCAACGGGCTCTCACTTCAGACGTCAGCTCCTGCATGCGCGCTCCGTTGCAGTTTTCTTGGGAGGTCAGTTTGGTGGCGATATGGTAGGGGATGTGTCAGAACCAGGTGATACTGATTGTCTGTTCTTTGATGAATCAAGGGCTAGTAGTGGCCAGTTGTGACTATCAACCTTTTTCAATAATTGGGTAGTAGTGACCCCATCCGCACAGTTCGGTACCGGACATTGCACAAGTTTGTTGCTTCGTATTGAATGATTGCTACGACAGCCGTTCCGTCAAGAATACATGGTAACCAAAGTGGTTAAACATGGAAATGTAAAATGCACGCACCCCTTTAGTTGACTGTCAAGCATTTCTTTTTTGTGGCTGGTGTTGGCTGCAGTTGCCAATCATCAACCATTGTTATTGGACAAGTAATAGCCATTGATAACCAACTACTCATCGTCAGCCGTGAAATCAACATTCAATAAGCATGACATAACGGATGATAATCCTTCAATACTGTAACCATCAGCTGGCAAACAACCAAACTATAAGAAATCATCAATTAATCATCAATTATGTTGATTATTGTTCTTATCCATCAACTATCATCAATTAACCATCAATTATGTTGTTAATCATCAATTATCATCAATTAACCATCAATTAACCATCAATTAACCATCAGCAATTATCCGGCAGTGGGTCAATACCCTGTATTCCCCGCTCTTGGCATCCCCTAAATGACCAGCCACTCGTGGAGCTGGCGGGATGGGTTCACTACTACCCGTGGCTGTTGGTTGGCTAAGCCCAGAACCAACGACCACCGGTGACCAACAACCAAACACTAACCATAAGAAGCCATCATCTATTGGACAATAACCATAGCTGGTATATCCTCTATAATTGATGGTTATCATCTCCAACTGTATCAACCCTGAACCAGCCATAGCCAACCGTTGGATATTTCTTACTAGTCATTTGACTGTGGGTCAAAACCCTGTACCCTTAGTTTTCTCCGTCATTGGCCATGGTTTTCCCTATTAGTGCTGGTGATTGTCCACTGCGCACAGACTGGTCCCGGCATGAGCCCGGTTCGAGAATGGTGATTATCCCCCATTACTTCCCAAGTTGATATTGACAGTGGGTAATTTCACCCTTAGTCCCCCTGGTTCCCCTATCATTAACCAGGCTGTTTTCCTTATGATTGCTGAACTCATCCCCCAGTGGCAAACTGCTTGACCCAGCTCGCCATAGCTGGTATATCCCCTACCAGCTTGTTAGCTATCATCCCCGCGTATTAATCAGCGAAACCAGCTAGAAGTCACCAGTATCCGTGGCCAACTGCTTGACCCAACTGGCCCAACTCACCATCCACCAATCTCAACCATGGCCTCAGAGGCTCCAGGTGCTTCCTCCACGGGGGCCATAGACCTGGAGGACCGTCGTCACCGTCGTCACCGGTGACGGGGGAATGATGGCGGGTCATGGTGGGTTGGTGGTGGTTGGTAGGGGTTGGTAGGGGTTGGTAGTGGTTGGTGGTGGTTGGTGGTGGTTGCTGGTGGTTGGTAGCGGTTCATGGTGGTTGATTCTCCTGGCAACTCGTGGGGTTCATGGTGGTGAATTACCGGTGATGTGGACGGTCAATCAGCTGGGGTAAAATCATGGTTGGTGATAATGCTGATCAATAGCTGTTGATGGCTAGTGCTGAGTGATGGTTCCAAGTCGCTGGTGGTAAGCAATGCTCATTGATGGTAGTGATTGACGATGGTCTATGGTACATGATGATGGGGATCTGCAGCTCAATGAGGGTTGCATGTCTGCAGCAGCAATCCCCATGCGTGTCACTGACTTTGTTTGATTCCGGGTCAAGTTTTTCCACAAGGTTTTATCTGATTGGTGGTTGAACCACGCCTATGAAAAATATTAGTCAACCAACCAATTGTTATTAATTACTAGGGAAAATAACAAATGTCAATCAAACCACAATAATTACTAGGTAAAATGACTTAAATATTTGAAACCACCAACCAGTTTTATCCTTTGCAACGCGTGGGAGCAACAGCGCCCGGAACTGCCCATGGTGTGGCTGGTTGCCGCAGACCTTGCGCGTCATGTGTTTGTTACAGAGCCAAGAGCCGGGGCCACAACAGGTGCACCCGTTGAGGGGAAGATTTCTAGGGAGTGATGGGCCGATCAGTTAAAGGAAGTGAGGTAATTCAGGGAAGGGCGGAGAAGATGGCGATGATGCAGGAAATGCCGAGGAAGAAGAAAGGAAGTATGGTTATGTGATGATCAATGCATGATTGATCGGTTATTGATGGTTGATAATTAATAGCTTTGCTGGATGATGGCTGAGCGAATTCAATAGGTACAGCCCTAGTTTTTACAAGAAAATCTTAGTACATCATTTTCTCAAGGCTTAGAATAGCAAGGTGTTCGAATGCATCACGAAGTAAGTAGTCACCCTTGGTTCAAGCTTTGCCCCTAAAATCAATCATTTTCCACCCAGCACCATGGTCTTTTGCCGTTCTTTTTCCTGGCCACCAGCCATCATAAGGCCATCATCAAGTTCATTCGGTAAGCAACTCATTTTCCATCCATTCACCACCTTAGTCACCGGCTAACGGATCAACTCAACCGGAGCACTCTCTACAAAGAGATGCGCATCCCAAAAGATCTCAGCCAAGCTCATTGGCGGCTCGTACGTGCAACCAGCACTTGTGCCATGCGGTACGTCATCAGGCTGGTCACTTCACCCTGCACACTTAGTTTCCTCCATCATTAACCATTCTTTTGCCACCGTGCTTGTTACTTATTCCTCCCCTTGTGGGTCACTCATTGGCAGCGACCAGCTGGGTTTTCAGCTCGCCAGTCTCCCCCGAACTGCGATGCCTGGACATCGCAGGCTCCGCATCGCGCCTGGGCGCGGCGCCACGTGAATCGATCTTGGAAGAACTCCCGCGGCGAAAACATCCGAAGCAAGGCGCCGTTTTTGAAGCATAGGAAAAGGTGCACAAGGTGCTCTTTTTAAGCATAAAGTTGGCTATGACCCCTATAAATCCATATAAATCCCATTTGAAACCACCATCAAATGTTTTTCACAGGTGGTTATGTAGTGTAAACGCGACTGTGTGCATGGATGCATGAATTCAACATACACAGGGCAATCTAGATGCAACTATGGTTCATGATTGTGTTTTCCCATAGTGCGCTGCAAATTATAGCTACTGATAATGCTGACTGCTCAAGGAACAGCAAATGTCATCAATTCGGCGTCAGCTGACCATCATTAACCATCAATATACCATCAATTCGCCACCAATTCACCATCAATCGAAAGGAATCCACCAGTTGATGGAGTCATGAACAACTAATCCACCGTCCATCCATCGTATCAACCCCAATCGTTCATCAGCTGACTCGTGGTTTGTCAACTAATGGTTCTAAAAGGTGGGGCCCCCAAGATCGCTAAGTTGGTTTCTAACTAGGGTAACTACTAGTTATGGTAGATATAACTAAGGTTAGAAGGCTTATTAATCAACTTCGGGGGGCCCACCTTGTAGAACTATGATGAATCAAACCTTATATCCTTTGGGGGCCCATCCTTGCACCTTGAACCACTCCACCATCCAATCCCCGGTGTTCCCCGCGTCGCTTTCACACAGCTCTCGCCTGTTCAGCGGCGACGCCGGGCCCGGCACCAGCGGATGCGCGGAGGACGAGGCTGCCGCCTGGACATTGGGGGTTTTTGGAGGGGCTGCCTATGGTCATCTACGGGGATCCCTATGGGGATCCCTATGGCTATCCCTGTGGATCTGGGCTTTGTCCCGTTCGGCAGCAGCGGACCATTGAGATGTGTCCGCTGCGAACTGTTGCAACGAACACAGTGCTCGACGCACGAGACGTCTTTCCCTCGCGTTTTCGCGCGTTGGTAATTCGCGACAGACGTCTCAAGGGCAGGGCGTATTGTCTCTCCTCCAGCGACCACACCCTCTTCTTCACTGTGTCGACGTCGCCGCGGTGGTAGACTCCACCGGGCTTCAAGGTGGTGAGCTTCCTGGCCGAGCCCAAGATTCAGCCGGCGCTGCTCGGCACTTTCCATCGGCTCGAGCCCTCTTGGATTTCCAAATGCGAATTCATGAATCACACGGAAATGAAATGAATTTCAGCATGCACGTGCGGCCGAGTCCATTTGCGAACTGCTCCACCGCCTCCACCATCTCTCTGGGGCAGCTGTCCAGCCGGAGCGCCAGCTGTGGTTCCTATGGTGATCCCTATGGTTTCCTGTGGTCATCTATGGCCATCCGTGGTCATTTGTGGTTGATGATGATTGATGGTTGCTTGTGGCTAGTTATGGCTGTGGTTATTTATGATTTGCATTGTTTGTGGTCAATCATGGATATGCATGGTGGTAACGACTGGTAAGCAGTTTGCAATAGATATGTATGGCTAGTAAACTCATCTAGTAAAGCTCAGGCATGATTCTACGAACCTCCAATAGCCATAACAATGGTTCAACAACATTAAGCATCATTTGCCACCCATAGGTATCAATATACCACCATCCAGCATAAATTGAGAACCACGGACCATCAATTGATCGCCACCAACCATTGACTAATTACCATTAATCATCAATTATCCAACATCAACCATTGGTTAACCATCATCAACCATCAACTAAGAACCGTTCATCATCGATTGACCACTGGTTACGAATCCTGTTGCAATTGCTTTACCATCAAAAGTAAATTCACCATCAAAAATCAATAATCATCATTGACCATCATGAACCAGCATGAGCCATCATTCACCAACATTAACCATCATTAACCAACCATCATGAAGCAACATGAACCATCATGAACCAACTTTTTATAGCCTCCATTCACTTCAACTAACATCAACCATCAACCAACAACAATCGTCATTAATTAACCATCGTTGATCAACATGAATTAGCCACCATCCATTACTTGGTGGCTCAACTAGATCCCTTGCTAGAAGTTTAATGGCTTTAGTGGCGAAATATGGTAAATCAATCCCCAAAAAGCCGAACAAAAGCTAGCCGGTAATAGCTATAATCCATCATTATTCCCTATTACTAACCATTATTAAGCATAATTAGCCATACAAAAAAACATGGTTTCCCCATAGGTTGTTAGCTATCCATCATCAACCATCACGGCTTGGTAGTAGCTAATCATAATCTGAAATATTCGTCATTTGCAGTCACAAGCTATAATCCACCACTATCCCCTATTACTAACCACTACTACCCATCATTAAGTATAGAAATAAACCAACCATTTGAGTGGCAAAAATCCACCCAGTTAGTTGGCCACCATCTGTTACAAACCACTATTAACCATAGAAAAAAACACTGTTTCCCTACAAGGTGGGCCCCCTCTAGTTATAAGTTGGTTAAGATTCGCCATTTAACTATGGTTATATCTACTATAACTGGTAGTTACCTTAGTTCTGAACCAACTTAGCTAACGTTTCAGGGGCCCACAGTGTATAGCTTGCTGGCTATCCACCATCCATTCACCATCCATCGCATCACCTGAAAGGAGCGGCTGGGATGACCTGCAGCAAGCGCCATGGCGAAGGTCAACAGGAATAAGCAACGGTAAAGGCTTAATCATAGGGCAAATAATGACGGTGAAGAGTGGTTGATAGTGGTTTAATAGTGGTTAATAGTGGTATATAGTGGTTAATAGTGGTTAATAGCGGTTAATAGTGGTTAATAGCGGCTAATAGTGGTTAAAAGTGCTTAACTGTTAAGCAATAACCAACCAATGAACCATTATTATGGAACCAATTGACCATTAATGCTTTTCAATTATTGGTTAATGATCAATATTCGAGTCATTAGTTGGTTAGTAGTCGTTGATGGTTAATAAAATAATTCCTATGCAGCAATCAATGGTTCATAAGGGTTATTCTGGTCAATCATAGGGAACTGTAGTGGTCAATAGCAACTTTGTTGTGGTTAAGAATGGTTCAGTATGGGGCAGAGGTTCACCAAGAAAATCACAGATCAAACCAGTGGTCAATGATGATACACCCGGGGTTCAAGGGGAACTGGCAGATAATCATATAGATTATTCTTGACGATAGACGCCTGATATAGCTAATAAACGTAATTGTGGATTACAAACTAGAAAAAACATATTAGATCATCATAGACATAAACAAAGACAAACATGTCATCTGCCCCATCTTGCAACCTGCAGCACGCGTGTTTAGGCAACTGTCATTGCAAAATCATCATTGGTGTACATGACCATCGCAAGTGACTGCTACATTTAAGGGAGCTGTGGATTATCCAACATGATGGGATGGGTAAGTGTAATGGTGCATTCATAGTTCGTCAAAAAGCGCCATTACTTCCTCAATATCTTCACTTCTTAATTTGAGCAACTGAAAGTAATGAGGTTTGTATGAACTCAAACATTTTGGGGAAATGCCGTACCCACTTTCGCTGCGGGTGAAACAAAACAAGAACATAACACAAAGCAACGCCAAAACATATTGGAACACAAACACACGTTCCAGGCTTGCGTCGAAACAAGGATAGTGAACCCATGCTACAGGCCTTGGTTGGGGTGAGGACGGAAGATCAAACATGGAAGGGTACAAGATGAACCACAGTCCTAATCATCGACTTCAAAACATGAACCTACCTTCACTTCCACATAATTTCTTTTTTTGACCGCTTATCATTTGGTTACACCATTCTGTGTAGCTCAAAATTGTTCCCTGTGTGACAAGATAGCACTGGATATCCCTATCCTGGCTCTGAACTGCTCTCAGTCACAAACCCCGAATTTCCAACGGTAAACCACCTGGTGAACTGACAGCGGCTCGCCCGCACCTGCTGGAAACGCAATTTCTTTCTTGCTGCCGGCGTCTGCGCGGCGAAAAAGCCGGAAACCATGGGGATGCTGATGTCCAAGCATGCCAACAGCATAATCATTCATCCATATGCTGGGGCGTAGCAGTAGGCCTTCATGAAGAACAAAAAGGAATTGATCAGTGGATATTCGCATGTATTGGCTCCTAGTTGGCTGCTCCTCATATTGGCATATCTAAATGGAGAACAACCGGGTATGTCTAAACCCAACTGGTCCAACTGTTCCAACCGTTGGCTTCAGAATCCCGCTGCTAGCGGTAGCACTGGCAGCATCGCTTCAGCGTGGCCAGGCTGGTGGTAACCTGAAGCCTCCCACGGTGCCGTTGGTCTCACTGTGCATCATAAAGGCCACAAAGGACCCGAAACGGACGGAGACCGAAACTATGGGAACTATCCATACCAGGAAATATTCAGAATTTCATCGATTATAGTTTGATGAAGGAGTGTGCTATTTTTAATTCTATATGATTTGAATGGGATGATTAAAAACCAACACTAGTATTTTCATTCGTCATAGGCAACCAATTTATTGATTTTATCACATCCCTGCGTCAAGAAAATCTTGGGCAAACCGGCTTTAGAGGCAATGTGCCTCTACATTTTGCAAAGCGACCCACAATCACCGGAATACGGAGTCTGACTGCAAACACTCCAGCACTTCAGGGCAGTTCCCATCTACGTTCTTAGCTCACGACGAGCTAAACAAACCGCTATATTTAACCACAAGATTGTCCATCATTAAGAAATCGGGGTGAAATGATCGTACCCCTTAACCAACTAATAATGATTATGATCAATACGGAAACCACATGCTTGGTCATTTCACCATTATTCACTTGCGATTTATGACGGTCAACCACCAGATAAATGACGGTTAGCCACTTGATTCACCAAAGAAACCGCCATTAATCACAAGACGGTTAATTGGCTGACCAGGGTTTCACCATGCTTAATCATGCTCAATCATGCTTCATCACCACTTAATCAACCAATTTCACCAATGTTAACTGGTTGGTGGTTTCAACCCCTATGAAAAATCTTAGTCAACCAACCATTGGTCAATAATTACTCGGGAAATTAACAAATGTTTGAACCCACCAATTCGTCGTTGTTTAACCAAAAATATTGCTTATTATCATCTGTTATTAATTGAGCTTTTTACATAGATTTCCAAGCTGTGTTAGTCATATGTGGGAACCACTGATGACGTGCACTTCCGACACAAATCGGAACTAAGAGCCAGATTGAAAAAAAACTGATATTAAGCACTATCGATGGTTATAACCCCCGTAAAACCCGATGAAACCACCAGGCAGTGAACAGTTCATTCACCGTCATTGGTCCACCCCATCACCACCACTCGTGAGAGGGGTCTCCGCGGCACCTGGTGAGGCGCTGTTGGCGTTTTGGGTGTCGAGCCACGACAAAAAACCCGGCGAGTTCACGGCAGGTTGCTTATCGCCTCACGGGGGCGGGCGACAGCCACAACCGATAGGGGGATTCCTCATGGTTGGGTCATGGTCAAGGCCATGGTTTGCCAATGATTCAATGCTTGGATATCATCAATGACTGGTCAATGATTCAATGGTTGAACCAGTGTTGATTCCAATTGAATCATGGTCAATGATTCTAAATCATCATGGGTGGATGTCACATGAATGGTTAATGCAAGGTTAATAAACCATTTACCATGGTCAATGATGGTTGAAGGATAATGGTATCTCTTGATGCTCAACAATGATTTGTCAGGGATGGTTGATGATGATTAGAGAGGTGGGTGCCATGGTTGCATGGTGTTTCATGCTAATCAATGATTTCATTGGACCATCATGGTTGATATGCTTGAATCCATGGGTAAAATCATGATTGATTGATTGATTGATTGATTGATTGATTGATTGATTGATTGATTGATTGACTGATTGATTGATGGATGGATGGATGGATGGATGGATGGATGGATGGATGGATGGATCGGGCGGCTATGGCTAACAGTGGCCAATAATGATGAGTTGATTGTGGTCAATAACGATTGGTGATGTTCAGCTTCAGGATCAATGATGCTGACGGTGTAACATGACTCTTGATGGGGGAATGATCCCAAGCACCAACAAATCTTACAATCTTAGCAGCCCCACTCCCGTGAGACCGGTGGCACCAGAGCTTGCTGTGTGGCCACGGCTCCCCATACAGCGCGTGCAAGTGGGGTTTAGTGGCTTTTTTACCATATAAATTGGGATGAGTGGCTTGTTGACCCTAGGTTAACCATGAGGCTAACCTTTCAAAATATGGTGGTTTCTCAAAAATAGGGTTATCCCTAAGGCATTCAGTAGGCAAACCGTATATAGCAATAAATCAAACAATTTTTGGGTACCCCCTAGCTATTAAGAAACCACACTTAGAGTAGTTGTTCAAGCACTATTCTTGGTTATCCCCTAGTACCAACCATCATTATCCGATTATAATCCCATCAAGAAACCATTATCAACATCAATTTTAAGCATACTTAACCATTATAAATCATATAGTCAACCATAGGTTATCCACTACCAACCATTATAATCCCATCTAGTTCCCATTAAGAGACCACTATTAACATCTACTAATCATAGGTGAACCATAGGTTACCCATCCAAAAACCATACTTCTATAGCCATTCTGAATCATAGTTAACCATAAGATGAATCATAGTCAACCATTATAAATCATAGTTAACCATAGGTTAACCATAGGTAAACCATAGGTTACCCATCGAAAAAAACCATCGAAAAACCACCAGCGATGCCGTCGCCTGATGAGGCGGAACTGCTGGAGTTCCCTGTGCCCGCTCCGACCCTGGGCGCGGTCGTTGGGGCCCGTGGTGATCCCAGGGGACCGGGGCCCATGGTGGAACCAGATGCCTCGGTGATGGTCGAGTTCTGGCCCAGTGATGCTTTAATGATGGCTTAATGATGGTTTAACAAGGGTTTCATGGTGGCTCAATGACGGTTTCATGATGGTTTCATGGTGGCTTAATGATGGTTTCATGATGGTTTCATGGTTGAATGGATGGAAAAGAAAATCGGGACTTTCCATCGAACGATTGTTGGATGATCTGCAGTCATGAACGCCGTTTCGTTGGGGATTTCTCATACTGCTTGAAAATGTTTGCAATCAATCGCCATTGCCATGCCTTGCAATACGTCATGATCATCTAATGACGACTACACAAGCTAGTTGGAACCACTTTTTGCAAACAATCCGACAGGAATCGATTGTGCCAGTGTGGGCCACCACTTTGCGATTGAAATTGCAGCTTCTGTGCAGCAGCTGGTATGCAGGTGCTCCATCGGTGAAAAGAATTCGGTTCTTGGAATCTGCTTTCGCCAAAAACATGGTCGCTCAGACGGCAACCGTCAAGCTTACGCTTACTTTCTGGAGAAGGTTTCCTACTTTCGCTGAATTGACCAGGCCAATGTCCCAAAGCAACATCTTTCGAAAAGCCTGGAATGCGTTAGTGCAAATCATCATCCCGCCGCACCCCGTGCCCCACTTGCATCAACGTCGTTGGCAGGCGCAAATGAAGGTCAACATCCCACCCGACCCCACGCCCCACGTAGCATCAACATGGTTCGCAAGTGCAAATGCATGTTGACATCCCTCCTGACCCCACCCCAACCCCACCACCATATCTACAGAAACACAAAAGCGCTAGTGCGTTTTTCAGGCCGTAGGCAAAAACATCGATCTGACTCCCAGAAACGAAGGAAGAATCTTCAAGGAACTCCCTTGTGACTGATGGTTGTAACTGTGGCTTCGTCTAGATTTTCCCATCGACCAGTTCAGCGAATGGTGGCTGATAGTTTTTGTTGGTCATCATCCCCGATAACCAGTAAGTATAATTCACCAGGGGAAACACAGACTAACCCATCCCAAAGTTATTAGTCAACCAGCCAATCATCCGAAATACAGCTGGGAAAAAAATTGTTTGAAACCGCTGGCCAGCAAGCCATGTATTACTAAATCAGTAAACCATCACTGACCATCTCTAGCCATTAATTCACAGCTGACCATAATTGTAGCCACGGGCACGCTAATCGTCAACTAGCCATCAAGTAAGCATTAATTGACCATAAGTATCTCTTATCCAAGAACCACTTAACTATCAACCAAACATTATCAACCACCAGGAACTGGCAACTGAGAGTCAATCAACCATCAATTGCCCCTTGAGCAAGCACTTGACCACCAGGGAGCAACGCGTCAACCATCAATTAACCATAAATTCATCACTCATTAGCTGTCCATCAATCATCAGATCACCGCCAATTAAGCATCATCCTGAATGAACCATCAATTCATCACTTCATCACCAAAGAAGCACCAGTCAACCACCAATCAATCATCAACGAACCGTCAAATGGCTGGGTCAGTTTACTCTGCACCCCTAGCGTACCATCATAAGCCATTATATTCCAATTCTAAAATGGTTGATTAACTGATCCCCCACAGTAGAATGGATGGTCAAAGCCTTGACCCATAACTATATATAGCAGGTCTATCCAATCTATTATCAACCATGAATCAGCTAGCTAACCTTTGATTATTGCTTCTTAATATCACCAATCGCTTATCAACCATTAACCAGCTAATTAAACATATATAACTGGCAGATGCCCTATAAAATGGCGGTTGTTAACTATTTATCAACCGATTATTAACAATTAGCCAGCTAATCAGCCATATATAACTGGTAGATCTCCTATAAAACGGTTAGTTATCACCTATTATTGATTCTTTATTGCCTATTTGCAATCATTTATTCATCATTAACCACTATTGACCTGCTAAGCTATCACTGGTAGATGCCCTCTAAAACTGTTGGTTACCCCTTATTGTTGATGCTTTACGGCCTGATCCAGGCCATTGTTCACCCTTCACCATGCTGGCGCGCGCGCCTTGGATCGGCCGATGAGCCGCTGTCAGACACCAACCACACCTTGGGCACCTGTCCCTGGGCAGAGCAGTGAATGTGCTGCATCGAAGTCGATAGAGAAATAGGTGAGATGTAGACATAACATAAACATAATATAGATATAGATGTAGGTATAAAAATGCATATTCATATACATACATAGACATATACATATACATGCATATGTATGCATATACATATATCAATGATTTCGATAGATAAATTCGATGGATAATTAAACGACATGTACATGTAGGATGAAGTACTTGAGATGTAGATATTTAGACATGCATGAATATGCATATGTATACTCAAAGCCCTTGCAATAGACCCTACAAGATGGCTGGATGAGGCCCAATTTCACCATGGGGAATGTCACCAGTTACAAACTGCGGATGGACATCCAAGGGGTGAACCATCGTTTCGTAACTGTGAGTAGAAACCAGCAATGAGTAAACATCAATGAATTCAACAACTTGTTCATTCTCTACAAATGATGCTCCCACTGGCGCGGTTGATAATTATACATACAGCGATGACACTTGATGGATCTTCCACAGTCAACCGTTCAACAAGAACAAGTCTGGATCAAATGAACCACAAAAAAACTTTGGTCTACGTATCATCAACCATGAGCAGCCACAATCAACCACTATCATCCATGAATAAACATTGCTAAGCATCAAATCCCCGCAGTCAATCAGTGTCAAGCATCGCTTAGCCGTATTGATTGACGATCGACCATCTAACATATACTCGTATCAACCACTTTAAAACCAACCCTCCATGATGTGAACCATTGAACCATTGACCACTATCATCCATGTTGAGCCATCGTTAACCATCATCTGTCAGTCACGTCTGCCCATCTTCAGCCATCACCTGATGGATCCACAATGACAATCATGAAGGTTGGTCATCATGGCTATTCATCATCTTGTGGGTGGATTCAGCTCGTACGAAAAACATTAGTCGAATGGCTGATCATGGTCGATAATGATGGCGAGCAATGGTGTATGATGGATAGTGGTGGTCGTGCTCGATACTGCTTGTATGACAATGTCCAAAAGTTGACAATGAAACTGGCAACCAACAACCTGCCCACAATCATGCTTGAGTATGGCTGAGGGGTATCTCCATGCAAATGCTGGTGCCAGAACAGAAGCTAATCCGAGACCAATTTCACCCAAAACTAGCGTGCCAGAAGCTACCTGGCCACGAAGGACCACGGCAGGGTAGGTGGCTAAACCCCCAACGGCCATGACGTCCACTTTATTGACATATCGCCATAGCTGGTTGCGCTCATGGGCTATCCCCGACGATATCCTCCCTGAACCGCCACCGTCGATGACTACCACGATCAACCTCCACTTTTCCGATTATGGATTCTAGTGGCGGAGCTAAAACCTCGGTTGTGAGAACAGAAGGGGTGTTTAGCCCAAACTACATGCTGGTTGGTTGGCTGGTTCTTCGTATGCCATGGCTTTTGACAATTTCAGTTATCTAGATGCACAGCGAAAACACAATTGCGATAAACACACGAAAAAAGGGGGTTGGACTTACATCCTCTGGACTCCGTCTTTACTTCGTCCGCTGCTTTAGGGACGCTTGGTTGAACAATGGCTATTTCATGATTGAAAATGGCAGGTGTGTCACATCCATGACAATGCAGTTATTAAATAATTGCAGGACACAGCAACACATAGCAATAATAGGAGTTCCGGGCACCCAATTCACCAGTTTCTTTTTGTCGATGGTTCAATACACGCTCTCCAACTTTGCGCCCCCCAAAATTGATTGCACAAATCATATATTTCTTTTTATCTGGAACATTTCTTGGGTACCATGGCTGCGCTAGGGGTGTCTCCATGTCTCCACGGTCACCAGTGCATCCTGGCCTGGAAAATGGAGGAATCTTCGCTCCAGTCTGGGCCGCTGGTTGATGAGGGTACCAAGCGGTGCTTTCACCAGCTGGTGAGAGCGGCTGTCATGAACGGCGGTGAATGCTGGTTAGTTGCTGGTTTGCAGTGGTTAGGGATGGTAAATCAAGAATAGTCAATGGATAAGCCAGCCTCATGATGAGCAACTGGTTGCTTCTGGTGATTTGCACGTGGGAAAAAGGACAGAAACACACAACATGGTGGTTTGTCTGACGCCTTGTGAAGCTTTCACAGCCGCAAAGGCAGCCAACCCACTCTTAGCGGAACAATCTTGAATTGCGCAGCAATCAATAGTAGCCTCTTTGCCTTTCAAGGCTTTTGTCAAGAAAACCACCTTTTCCACTGCAGAGCCAAAAGCTTTCACAGCTCTTGTCAGGTTCTGGTGTGCTTTCTTGTACTGCTCTGCTTCTGGGTCTGCAGCTTCCTCCTGCACGCTTGCTTTAGCCCTGTTCGTGATGCCGCAACCAAGATTGAAGATCTTGTTGCTGTCGCACAGCATATTCAAACACCTCAATCGAACTGTGCTTCCAGCCCAGGCATCGTTTTGATGCTTCTCCGCCACGACTTTTTTCTGGCGAACCCATGTCTTTTTTTGACAGCAAAAACAACGGCTGACGTCTGTCACACTCAGATTCTCGGATGCCACTGAGGCAACTCATCCAGAACCTTACCTGTTGAAGCCACTCGGGGTCATCGAACTCTCTCCAATAGCGGGTGGCACACCTGATTCGTTTCCTTATCCCGTACCTCCCTCTTTGCCAAAAAAAATTCATTGCTGATCAGTTGCAGTGCTATGGCAGCTGAAAACCCAGTGGCCACGGCTTCTGCAAAACCAACATGGGCTCCAGGGAGGTCATTCCCTGGGATGAAATCCATCGACAGGATCATCCCCTTCGCTCAGCCATCGTGAAGCCGTGATGGCAGCGAAATCTGAACAATGCGGCTGCCATCCTGGTGACGTTGACCGCTGGGTGTCTCAAACAATCGGCACCAGCTGGCTAGTCAGCTGGTGTTCATGGGTCAGCTGGCTGAACAGTTGCTGGCTGACCATGTTTAAACCAAAATGGATATTGGCAAACTAAGTAGTGAGGCATTATTATCTGTCACCGATTTTGAATGACAAGCCTTGCAACCAACCAGGATCATTTGTATCCCAAAAGAGTTGGCATATATAACATCAAAATCGCCATTTGATCATTGATTTCACTGGGTGGTTCATCGTCAAAAACCAATAGTGACAACCATCAGTTTGAGCTGAACCATGAGTCAAACCATTGGAGAAATTCTTGATCCTTCTCAGTCTTAACCAAGGTAGTATATGTTACATGAAACCCTCCACAAAACATCCAAGGATCATTCATCATGACAATCAACCTTTTCAAAATGGTCAACACTATAACTCCGATTCTCTTCCATTCACAACTGTTTTGCAACCGTTGGTCACACCATCACCAAAACCGGGACTACATCAATTATCCATTATTGTCATCATGAATTCAGCATCAGCTTCACTTTCACCATCATCAACCATCAATTCACCATGAATTAAGCACCATGAATCATTGCTTCACCATCATCCCATCATCATTGAACCGCAAATAATACCATCCATTGATGACCATCAACCATCACCATCAAAAGCCTATGGTCACCAATGGTCATCCATGGCGATCCCTATGGTTTCTTATGGTTCCCTATGGCCATCCATGGGGGCAACCATGAATCATCCAAAGGCACACCGCAGTGCTTCCCTCAGGTCTCCCTGCCATCGTCCTCCTCTACGGGGGCCTCCTGGCGAGGTGAAAAATGATGATGGCGCTTGAATGATAATGGTATGGCTGAAATAATTCGTTTATTAATGGTAAAATATAATTGATCAATCTATTGCCATGGTTTCTCAATAGTTATCCTGGTTGGTGGTTGAACCACCCCATGAAAAATATTAGCCAGCCATGCGTTAACTTTTTACTGGGGAAAATAAACAATGTTTAAAGCCACCAGCCAGTTTATGTTTGATTGATAATAGCTGACATGATTAGCTGCTTTTGAACTGGCGAACGATTACTCAAATGATGCCATTGTTAGTTGATAGTTTCATAGCTGAGATTTATGGTTGTAAATAGTTGATAGTTGAGCCCTGGTTGGTAAGCATTGACTGACCATGGCATCAACAAATGCCTGTACAAGTAGTTGAAATTCATCCTTGTGAGCAGTTGGCTAATAGTGGTAAAATATTAGATGATAGTTGATGAAGGGTTGGTTCATAGTGGTTGGTAATGCCTATAGATGATAGTTGATTAATGATTGTCAATAATTGGTTCATCGATGGTGAGTGACGGAATAGGTCATATCAATCTTGATGAGCAGCTAGCTGGTTAAGCAATGGTCTTTGATTACTGGTTGATAAGAATGGTATCAATTCCTTGATCAAAGCCTGCATTGGTTATTCAATGGTTGATGAACGGTTGATGTTAACGGTTAAAGAAAACTTGATTATTGGCTGATCAACGGGTAATTGTTGATCATTGGATATTGAAGGTTGGTTCCTGTTCACCATGAGCCACTGCAGGCTTCCAGTTGTGTCTGCTTCAGTGAGGCGCTCAATATTCTGTAGCAATTTGAAAAAATGAAACCTTGAAGTATTGTTTAGCGTTAGGTACTTATTTAGTTAGTTAGTTAGTTAGTTAGTTAGTTAGTTAGTTAGTTAGTTAGTTGAAGCAGTAATTGTTTTAGATCCTATATTTATGTTGTATCATCTGAGATCCCAGCATTGTTGATTTAAATGTATATAGCATTAGTCGAAGTATTAGATAGCAGTTTTAATTGAAACACAAGGCAGTTCTTTAAGACCAACTGAACTGTAAGATCTGCAAATGTTGTATTGCTTCTGTCGGTCAATACCAAGCATGCAGATGCGGGAGCATCTCAACAGCTGTCATTGACGATAAGGAAATCACCCGTCAGCACCCTTGTTGATAAACCAAACCATTATGTTCATGTCCTGGGACACTGACTAAGGTGCGTTTCCGAAACAAGGTGAAGGAATGCCTCAGATCCGGGCAAAGAGTACCTGACTGTAGTGGACAGTTGACTCTGGATGGATATTGGCATTTTTGTTTCTGAGGTGTAGCCAACATTTAGCTTGCTGCTGCTTTTTGTTACTTGTCGTATGTTGTTGTAATTTGAGCATCATAAAGCAGGTTCAAGAACTGCCAGCAGTTGGCAATTATCAAACATCATTCATCCGGTATCACTAGCATACTAATTATCTTCAAGAAGGATTTTTTGATCTTAGTTCTGCTTGACAGTTCATCTACCTGCGTCTGTGCCTTATTTGACTTTAGCGCCAATTGCTGTGTAGCCTCAATTGTCATCACCCGAGAGGGCCGAGGAGGATGCGTAGTACTAAAGCTGCCAATCACTGGCCTTCTCTTCGCTGATGTACAAGAACTTGTGAGAAGCCATGGGGATGCCTGAGATGTTGATGGACATGTCCCGGGACTGTTCGCACTGGCAGTGGCGGGACTGTTCGCACTTGCGGATGTTCTCAGCATTCATGCTCCTCCACGAAGCGGCCCAAGGCAAAGCCCAGGGGCGGCGCAGGGCCCTCCTCAACTGGGATCGGGTGATCTCAACGTATTCCCAGACCCTGCAGGGAAAGTCATCTGGCTCAAGTTCAGCCCAAGCTCGAATGTCTTCCATCTGCTGCTCCGGAGGCCATGGCAAAACACAACGAGGCTTGGAGCTACAGACAGCTAAGCGAAGCCGGATGACAAAACAGCCCCGGATCAACTTGGCGAACAAATGCCGAGTTGAGATGATAAAGAAGCAGCAAAGGCGCAGAAATGGCGGCCTCCTGGTACCTTCAACTCTCGTGGCAAGATGGCCTTCGCCACACCGGCCGCATGCTCAGTAAGGCGGCCTGATTCAGGTAGCAATTTCTATTGTCAAAATGCGTTGGCTATTTACTAACCAGTTCAAGGCGAATCGAGCCCCTACGCTCGTGATTGCAAAGTCATCCATCTGTAGACAGCGCTCAACCTTGTCAAGTCAGTGACAAACCATTTTTGGTGACAACTCGTTAAGCCGTCATAGTTTTTCTGGAGAATAGCAGCCTCACAGCAGCACATCTGCCACAGCCTGCAACGATATATATAAATCAACTTTGATCAACCATCAACCATCAAGTGACCACAATTCACCACCACCATCAACAGATCATCAACCATCACTAATCAAACAATATTCAAGCATCAAAAAAAGTGATCAACCAGCAACTGACCACCATCAGACACATCCCTGATCAACCCAACCTAATCGTATCAACCCTGGATGGTCCTGCTGCGATCGCAAGGAGTTTGTGGCCTGCAGTCACGAAGCCAGAAATCTCCATATCTCTCAGTGCAGGACTGAAGACGGGTACTCTACAAAATCACCAAACACTTGCTGTTAAACACATTCATTCTACAGAAGGGTGCGTCTCATTGTTTGACGTGTCCAAATCATGGCAGTTTTTCCAACACTAAGTGTACATTTTTACCGGGGGATATGGCAATGGGTCAAAACCCTGTACCGCTGGTTGACCCACAGCCGTATAGCCATTGCACGTGGAATTGCCCATACATGGGTGTCATGGGGAACCCCTCGCTGGGGTACGCATTGCAGCAACGCCCATGGTCAATCTTGGTGACCACAAAAAACCAAGACGAGCTTCGCTGTTTGGTAACATCCATATCCATCTGGTGGTTTCTTAAAATAGGGACCCCTAAAATGGTTGGTTTATTAAATGACTGCTATTTGATGATTTGGCGGTACCCACTTTGAGTAACCGCCATATACCTACATATCATTATCTAAATCTCTGCATACCCGAAAATGCAAATCTAAATACCTTCATATCCATATATCTATGAGCCTGTATACCTACTATACAAGTAGATGTAACCGTATCTTAGATAAACTTAAAGACTGCAAACAATACTCACACATGGCTGTGGGTCAGTTCACTCTGTACCTCTGGTTCCCCTATCATTGACCATTGTTTTGCCTATCATGGTTGGTTGCTATCCCCCATGAAACTGGTTGGTTCATTGCTTGACCGCCACATAGCCACGAAGAGCCGCCACCTGACCAAGGCTTCCCCAGAGCCAGGTGTTGTTCCTATCCCAAGAAATGGTCACCCTCCAATGAATTGAGGTCGCTGGGTCCAAGATTGTACAACCAGCAATGACAGCTTGGTGACAGCTTGGGCTTGTTGTAGAATGATCTTTTTTCTTTAAACAATCAGAATGTGGTGAAAACCCTGCAATGATGCACTTAAACAGCCTGGATGATGCTGATGGCCGCGTCAAGGGTCATGGGTCTAGTGCATTATGATATTCATCGCGCCAACATCAATCTCCACCAAAAATAGCATCAAATCGTCTGTAATGATAGATGCTGTCAGGGTGTATCAAAGATGATGTTGGGGGTTTCATCCGTATCAACTGTGGTATGATGATCGCTGGGGGTACAGTGTTGACCAATCATTTTCAGCACATATCTGGCTTTATGCGTATTGGTTTCCAAAAACATACCACATCAGCTACGAGCGTTTTGCACTGTATCAACTGCTTAGACAAGTGATGAGAGATCTGTAGCAACAAACTGCCCGTATTTCATGGTAAATCACCAGGGAGCTGGTAGGGATAGCGAGCTAATTTCATTTTCATGCGTAGCAAAAAGTAACATCTGAAGATGCGGGAGTGAACCCTGGTGTCCCTCCATCCCTGGAACTCAACCCGTTGTTTGATCAGAAAACTCTTGGTTGTTATCCCCTACAATCAATCGGTGAATCAAGGACTTCTATGGCATCACCATTAAAAATAAATGTCATCCACCAAATCATTCATTGACCAATGGCCAATCATTCATTCACCGTTAAGATCAATAGAAACCATCCATCCATCCATCCATCCATCCATCCATCCATCCATCCATCCATCCATGTCCATATCCACGATGACGTTAACCCCCCATGTTTCACGCTGGCGTTTTTCGTCGGAACTCGTCGGAACTCGGAACCGGAACTGCCCGGTGCCCCCGCCTGATTCTGCAACGCGGAACGGAAGGACTCGTGTCCGCCACCTGTGCGCGTGCTCGGCTCTCCACGGTGTCGCTGCGGAACCACGGAAGAAATCTCGCAGCCCAGGTGAAACATGGCGAAAGGTGCAAAGTCTGCGGTGGATTTGATGGTTTTTCTTACCAAAAATGGTGATTTTACTTTCAACAAAATGGTTATTCATTTGATAATTCATTACTTACCAAAAATAGTGATTCAATCATGAACTAACCATTAGTAACGAGATAATCATTGCAAATCGCTAATCAAATGCGGTCAGGTTTGGGGGTACCAGGGATATGGAAAGACAAATGACAATGCTTCCACGGCTTTGGGTAGCACCTGTCACAGGTGCGATCCCGCCAGTCATGACCCGTGCTTTCTCGCTTTTACCTCAGAAAATCGGTTGATCACCATGATAAGCATCACTATCGTCGTCATCATCATCATCACCATCACCATCACCGTCACCGTCACCGTCACCGTCACCGTCACCGTCACCGTCATCATCATTCATCATCAGCATCATCATCATCATCATCATCATCATCATCATCATCATCATCATCATCATCATCATCCCCATCCTCATCCTCGTCGTCATCATCATCATCATCCTCATCCTCGTCGTCGTCATCATCATCATCATCACCATCCTCATCGTCATCGTCACCGTCACCGTCACCGTCACCGTCACCGTCACCGTCATCGTCATCATCAGCATCATCATCATCATCATCATCATCATCATCCTCATCCTCATCCTCATCCTCATCCTCGTCGTCATCATCATCATCACCATCCTCATCGTCACCGTCAGCGTCATCGTCATCGTCATCGTCATCATCATCATCATCATCATCAGCATCAGCATCAGCACCAGCGTCACCATCACCATCACTGTCACCGTCACCGTCACCGTCACCGTCGTCATCGTCATCATCATCATCATCATCATCATCATCATCACAACCATTCTCTTTGTGCAGTTAGTCACTTTCCCTCTATGGTTGGTGTGTTATCATGTCTTAACCCCTCAACCCACCAATCCAATCAGCAGCAGCCGGTCAAAGCCTAGTGCAGCATTGGCGGACTCCGAAGCATATCCTTGGTCTGGCGGGGGCTGATCTAACCTCACAATGTTGCGCCTCTGGCTACGCAGTGGTAGCAATGATGGTCCATCACGGGGTGGTGATTGTTCAAAGTTTGTTGATGAGGATTCATAATAAGTATTTTGGATTACAGTCACATTGATGTCTCCTGACTCTTAATCATATAAACAAGAATGACTGACGGGTAACAATAAGGTCATGAATGGACATGAACCATTGTTAATACCTTGAAGAACAAAACCACCGATGGTTCCGCAGAATTCTTAATGCAGCCAGTCCAGACTATTGTGCTTGAAGCCATGATCATAGATTCCGTGTATTCACAAATCTTACAGCTGCCCAATGTCAAAAGCAAACGCAACGAACAAGTAGTGCAAACTGACATTCTGAGTGTTCATCTGTTATCAATCAAACCTGGCGGAAAAGGCTGCTTTGGTTAAGAACAGCTCATCACTTTTGATGGCTCTAATTGAATGCGTACTGCAGTTTTCATCCCAGAATTGATGGGTTCCAAAATCTTCTACAGCAAACTCTTGTAATGTGAGACCCCGGTGAAAACTGCCGCAAGCTGGGTGGCGTATGTTTATCGCGCTGCCATTACTTGACACTGCCAAGCATTTGATCATAATTGCTGATGGGAATGACTTCGATATGGCTGATGGGTTCACCAAAAAACTCGAGCTCCTCGAACTGCTTGTCCACATTGATCATAAGTCGTTGGAGATGCAATCCGTCAGCAGCGGTAAGTCGTCTGCGCCATGTCATCAGAGAGTTCAAGGCAGCCCCTGCTTCCACCCTGATTCTCTCGACATCTTGACGGGCAGCTAAAGGATTCTCAGGGATGGTGGCCCTAAAACTGTCTTCATCCCTCATGCAGTGAGCTCCTGTTGCAACAGCTATGTTGTCACAGATCACATTGCTGAAGACCTGAAGGCTGGGGATGTGCGACCCAATGGTGCAGCGCTGGAACTCTGTAAGGGTCCTCAAGGCAAATGCCAGGGATTGAGCCTGCCCCAACAGCACATTTCAACAAAGATTTCCGGAGTTTTCCAGCCGATCCTCGATTTGCAACAAAGAACCTGCAGCTGCTTCGGGGATAAGGCGCCACTCTAAGTCGGCTCGCAGCTTCCTGATTTCACTAGGAAATCCAAGTATGGAATGAGGCTGGTCTGGTTCCTAAATGTTCCTAATATGTGGGTGCATTGCTGAGGCTCGGCGTTGTACAGCAGTTTCTTGTCCCAATCCCTGCTCTGCTGGCTCATGGTGCCAGTTTTGCAACGTGGCCAATGCCGTCGATGAATGACAGGGTCATAAGCGTGCGTGAACTACGAGCAAGTGCCAGGATACCTCAATCCTCTTGCTCTTGATGCCGGCTTTTACTCTCATGCTGGCTGCTCGTCCAAAGGTGGCCCACTGAGCCATACAGAGCCATTCCATTTTGGGGATGAAATGAGGTCCATACTCAGTGCCATCAAGGGATCGGAAACTGCTTGGAACGGGCTCAAGACATCAGTCATGTACCTGCCAACGATAATACCGTTCCCCACAATTCATGCTGCAAAAAACGCAAATCCCTGTGGGTCTGGTAACATGAGCCAGGTATACCACCATCATACTCCTCAATGATGAATGAGTGATTTTATGATGATCTTTTTGCATTAGCCATCATGAATCATGCTTGATGATGAACAACCAGTAACGACAATCTTCAACCATAACCAGCTACGATGCTCATCAATCATAATCATGAATTATCATTTCATTTGTAGATCACCAGCTATCTGGCGGTTTCGCAAACTAGGAGTGCCCCCGAAACATCCAATGGTAGCCATTTGTAGCAATAAACCATCCTTTTTGGGGTTTCACTTTTGAGAAAGACCCTGTTCTTAGCCACTATGAATGGTTATAAGTTATAAGACCTCTAAAACACCCCTAAAAGCCCTAAAAAAATCATTTTGACAACCACCCCCTAGTAGTGGTGTCATCGTTACTGTTGGTTTTTATCGCTTATTGTCACCATTATCGATGGTTTAAAAACCCCTAAAGAGCATCTCTGAAACTCCTACAAAACCACCAGCCATCTGGTGGGCATATCCCCTATGATTGTTGCTTATCACCTCCTAGAAATCATTGCAATCCTACCATGAATAGTTGTAAAACCCCTATCAAACACCTGTAGAACCATTAGCTTAACCAGTATTTTTGCTTATGATCCTCTATTGTCAACCACTATGAACCATTATTGGCCATGATTAGCCATCATTAAACCAATGAACAAAAACCCACAAATGGTTGTAAAACCCCGATTATAAACCACTGTTAGTCACCATTCACCACTATTAAATATTATTAAGCACTATTAACCATTACTAGCCACTCTTACCACTAGTGATTTACCACTGGTTTCACTGGTGATTTACCACTGGTTTCACTGGTGATTTACCACTGGTTTCACCATTCACCATTATCAAACCTATCAACCCCCTAGAAAACCACCCGCCAGATCTACTCTTCCCCGGTCCCTTCGCGAAGCCGCGGCACCTGCATAGGTCCGCATCACCGGCACAGAAAAGGGTCGCGGCGGATGTCTAAAAGCGCCGTACGGCGGGCCCCGCGTCCCACCGTTGTTGGAAGCTGCGATCGTTGAAGGTCGGTTGGTTGATGGTTGGTTCATGAATGGTCAATTTATGCTTAATGATGCTTAATACTGGTTGATGTTGATGGTTGATGATAGTTCATGGTTGGTTAGACGCTAATTTATGATCTATTGAACGGGTATAATCATGGTTAATGGTTATGAGTGGCGATTAGTGTTGGCCGAGAATGGTGGGTGCTGGGGTCAATGCTGGATGGATGGTCAACGATGGTCAGCCATGGGGTTAGCACGGCGGGTTTATCATGGCAGTTGTGGGGTTGATCCTTGACTCAGTCCACAAGTTGATGTTAGCTTACGACCGTGTTGCTCGACAGCTCACTTGGACTGGTGAGCTGTCTTACCCAACTTGCCGTCTCCCCCACCAGAACAGCTAGGGCAGCAAGGGGCAAAGGCCCCCTTTCTGCGTTTTGAGCCACTACCAGGAGGCCACATTCGGCAGCCACCAACTTTTCCAGCGCACAGCAGTGTCGCGGGTATCATCCGGTAGTGGTTAAGAATGGCTGAAAATGACACGACGTAACGGATATGTTTATGCTCCCCCAGAATCACACCCCTTTGGTTCGCTTGAAAAAGGGTCCCAAAGGTCATGGCTTACTCAAACTAGGAACAGCCGAAACCACATTGAAACCACAAACTCACCTATCTCTAAAGACTTGTGTGGAAAGCACTTGTCAAAAACAACATAATCTTCGGCAGTCTCACCATTCGCTGTCGGACACAGCGCTGCAGTTAGGCAATTGCTACGTATGGTGAATGTTGGTTAACCATTGTGGTGCATGGTTGTTATTGATGGATTTAGTCTGGTTCTTTCACAAGTATGGTGGTGAACAACCAGGGAAAACCCAGTCGTAATCGATGGATTATGGCATAGATATGGTTGATGGTGTTGATAACCATAATGACGATGCACATGATGATTAATGTTGACCCAGGATGAATAAACCCCAGGTTGACTAATAAGGGGTATCCCTCAGAAGCCTTGGTTTCCTTTTAAATTGGTTACAAAAAATAAGGATCAGCTGTTGATCATCAAGTTCAATTGTGCCAGCAGTTCTAGTTGGGCAGCTGGTTCAGGCCTCCCACAATGTGCTGCAAAGAAAATGGCATGATATCTACTAAGGTCACCCAACATACGCTGAACAAAGTCCTATTTGTTGATCATCACTTGCATTCGTTCCTGCCAATGGGTTGACTTCAACCTACTTTCTAAGTGGACAACAAACAACCAATCATCAAGGAGCTTACAACACTGGGATCTGTTGTCTGTTTCCGTTGCCGTGGTTGCTGTTGCTGGTTGTTGCTGGTTGTTGCTGGTTGTTGCTGTTGTTGCTGTTGCTGCTGTTATTGCTGTTGTTGCTGTTGTTGTTGTTGTTGTTGTTGTTGTTGTTGTTGTTGTTGCTGCTGCAGTTGTTGTTGTTGTTGCTGCTGTTGTTGTCGTCGTTGTTGCTGCTCTTGCCGCCACTTCAATGTAATACCATCCAATGCCTATCACTGATTACAATAAATCATTGATGATGATTTTCAAGTGTTTAAGAGGCGCAAACTCACTTAAGCGCTGATTGGTTGACCAGTCAATCAAACCATCAGCTAACTTATCAGTCACATAAATGACTGAAATTGTGTCGATCCATCGGTTAGTTAGTGATCAACATCACTGCAGCATGATTTACGATCATGAATAGGGACTCTAAAAGCACATCTTTCGCTGGGTTTTCTTCAGGTCTTTATCAACTTATTAGTAGTAGTCATTCTGCTGATTGTCCGCAATGACTAAAACACAATCTAATGTCAACACTCACATAATAGGAACAAAACTGTCAACTGCAAACTATTGTTACACTTTGGCACACTAACCTGGTAGTGGAAAATCTACCATTTGCAATAATTTGCCTCTTGAGACATGGTGATTTTAATCTTCTAGGTTGCCAAAGGGTAACCAATTAGTAGGTGCTTGATCTTTGTTGTTGGTGACTATCTTCTACAATGAGCCATTCTAACATATTCTAACCATAATCTCCTCAAAGACCCTATAAAAAATGATACTTTCCCTGAAAACGCATGATCAAAACCACGAAGGAGCTAAGCTTGTGGCCATCCACCAACCATTGCATTCCATCCGCTGGTCTTCGATCCTGATCCAAGAAGTCTCTGGCAATGCCGGGGTTGGTCCGCATGCATTGGAGGTGGCTCATCAAGAGAAGCATCACAATGCAGTTGTACCTGGGGAAACGCGAACAGTGAAAACCTCAGCTGGTTGATCTTAGTTCTGCTTGGTTGATTCATGCTGATGAGTTGGATTACTTGGCTTGGTCAACATGAATTGTCAGACTTACAACTACTGTTGATTTCATGGTAAACTCCAGATTTAACCATTCATTCAACATAAGATGTCGAGAGAGCTGGCGTTGACTTCCGGCTTGCCTGCGACTTGTAGTGGTCAACAACGATAAAATCTAGATAGGAGAATCATGGTCACATGATTGACGATGGTTCAGCCGGTCTGGGATAGGATGGATAAGAGTGGTTGAAAAAGGTTGACGAAGTGTTTGTTGAGCTGCGGGTGGTTGACAATGATGGCGATGAATAGCGTTTGAGGGTCGTTGGTGAACTGGTGAAGTGCTGATGTTCAGTGCTACTTGGCTCAATCCTGACGGTTCAGTCAACAGGCTCATCACAGCCTTGCGACTGACAGGGCCCTCCCTGGTGATGTGCCAACCATTGCTTTCTATTGAGCCCTGACAACCCCTTAGCGCATTCATCAGCAACAGCTCGCCATACAGCAGTTTAAGCGACAACAAACAACCAATTACGCGGTTCATGTTGAGGCCACGAGCGACCCATGCATCATGGTTGACTACCTGGTTAGCTGATAGGATGAAAGATCAACAAGGGGGCACCAGGAGGCATCCAATTGTGAACGTTCAAGGTGAGACCATTCAGCTGATTCTCCCCGAATGCTAACGAGCGAATTTCCTTGGCAAGGATTTTCCGTGAGAATTTCATGTTCGAAATTTTGGCAAAGCCATGCAATCCAACCCAGATCCAGCTACACTGCATCTCGCAATCATCCAGCATTTCACATCAATCGTTGGCTGTTGGCTACTATCCACGAACGGAAAAAGTCATTCCTCGAAGAAATGGATGGAAATGAACATGTGCAGATCTTCAAAACTTCTACACATCTTGGTGGCTTTTAGATCCCTTGCTGAAAGTCTAACTTTCTGGGCTAAAAAGCTAAGGTAGTAGCTATAATCCACTCAGACATGGTGGGCTTTCCACTGCCCCTTCCAGGGCCCTGTGGAACTCGTCCTTTCGAGGGGCGGGGGTACGGCCCTTCACCAGCATGGCTGCTGGGATGAGCTCTCCGCGCGGCAAGACCGCTGCGGCTACACCATGACAGTTCAGGCCTTGTACCCGGCATTCAAACCTTGAAGGTCAAAGGAGAAGCAGTAGAGGATTTCACTTCAGAGGCGCAGGATCGCGCTCGGAACGCTCAAACCAAATCGTTGGCTGCAGCGTGGGGAGTGTGGCATGAACAGCGGCCGATCAGTGCACCTTTGAACCTCTTGCGATCCAGGCCTTGATGCGCTGTTTGATCTTCAACAAGAAATCGCTCAGAATTCTGAAACTTGATCAACAACGCGTAAGCATTCTCAAGAATGCGACTTGTCATCACTCCATCATTTATCCCTGACACCAATGACCATCAACCATAAGCACATGATTGTAATACATCATCTAAGCATCATTGATGATTCTCATCCATCGCCAACCAACAAACGTCGTTCTCATTCTGGGTCACCGGTAACCAGTTTCAGCGGTTCACTTCCCACGGCTCACCCGGTGGAAATGGTGAGCCCGAGGTGGTGGAACTCAGGCATCGCAAAGAAATTCACCTGGGCTGCCGGATTTTTGAAGGGCAGCTGTGCCGAAAAAATGGGTTCATATGCAACAACCACAGGTTTGGCTATTCACCATGAGTATTAACCAGGACCATCGAATGAACATCAAGCAAGATTTTTAAACCATCAATGAACCATTGATTAGCCGGCAAACTCATCAAACAATCAACTTCACCCATAGGCTGAATATTGACAACCAAAATGTGTTTTTGGATGATTTGGCCAACAATTCATACAATCATAGTTTGAGGATCGTTGATGTTGGTTGATGTTGGTTGATGATGATTGATGGTGGTTGCTCAGGGGTGTTGGGTAACGACCAGAAACCAGGGCATTGCTAACAACAAGGCTGTGAAATACCAACGGGTAATATTATGCAGAGGACTGTTGTGGCCGCCTCTTTTTGACTCGTGTTGTCAAGTTCTTCCTTTTTAATAGTTGACTTCTACGCTCAGAAATCTATACACCTGGAAAAGTTGGTGGTGGAACCCAGTGCAGCGCAATACATATTTTTTCTGCTTACAAGCAGAAGGGCTGTTACATCAGTTGTTCAAGCACGCTGGGGTGGTCATATTATGATGTATTAGTTTCCCTTTATTCAGGGCATAACTAGTATTTGCCGTATATTTTCTTTGCGCTGAATTGAATTTATTGGTCTGGCATTGTCCATCCAAATGGGTTCCATGCTAGTGAAATAATTGGCACTAAATATGTAGAATACCTCATGGATTTGGGTTTTGTCCTCCATCCAGTGGGTAGAAGTCCCAGAGGACTTCTGCAATGATTTGCAGCAACTGCTGTATTAATAATTGCCATCTATCAAGGGGCTAATGAACAAACCATGATTGTTGTGCTTTGTTTTTTATGGATTTGATCTTGATTATGGCTCTTTTTGATTACAAAGGTTAGTTGTGGTCACAGTGATCAATGGTTACTAGTTTGGACCGAGGCAATGTTTAGACTCGTCTGGACATTGTGCTATTTTTGAGTTTTTGCATCTGGATTAATCTGGATTAATCTGGATTAATCCCAGAATCAAACAAAACAAAAACAAAAAAACAAACAAAACCATGTTTTCAGGACTACTTGGATCAGGGCTATTTGTTTTTTGTTTTTAATATTTTTGTGTTTCTTGACTTTTTTGGTTCTGGGATTAATCCAGATGAATCCAGATTAATCCTTGGGTACTAGATCATACAGAACAAAGAAAATGAATTTACATGTTTAAATGGAAGCTTGAACAGGTATCAACCCACAAGTTGTCAGAATGGACTGTTGTGACACCCAAATGTCACAAGAATTATTCTTTATACATATGGGGCCTTAAGTGTGAGATTTGGGCGGCCAGAACAGTCCCTTGTGTAATATGAATGGTTAAGGGTTGATAGTGATTCATGGTTGCAATCAACAAAAATGATGACAATGCTGGTGAATGGGTGTTAAAATGATGGTGGGTCCGAATATACACAGGTTTCGTCATTTCGAAGGGCGTGACTGAGAGCGGAAAAGGGGGGGAGAAGAACAAACCAGATTCACTGTATGAACCAGAATAGCTTCAGGGGCACGGTCCCCTATTCTTCCATACCGTAGGTGGACGAATTATTCAAACCCCTTCAAAGATCAACGCCCCTGCCCCCCAATTTCAATGTTGGAGTTGGTGTTCCGGAGGTTGGCGCGAGTGGACGAAATAAATCAAACCCCCAAAACCAAAATCACATCCCGCCAGCCAACGTTGAAACGATGGGGGTGAGGGGGAAGTGACATGACAAGTGGTCCAGGGTTTGATTAATTTGTCCATCTACTGTCTGAAGCTTATTTCTCTAGAGTTTTTTCTTCCATTGTTTGCTTCCTTACATTTGTCTTTTGTGTTCTCGTTTTGTTTGTTCTTTCACCGCCAAATGTAAGGAAGCAAACAATGGAAGAAAAAACTCTAGAGAAATAAGCTTCTGACAGGTACTGGTCTGCCATGGTCAAGAAGGATAGCCGCTACCTTTCTCCGACCAAATCTTTTTTGTTTTTCCCGATTACTTTTCTCCTTCTGAATTGTAGTAGTGACTAGCACATCCACCTAGGAAGACTGTATTCCCGTAAGTTGGAAATCCAAGTGTCAAATAAAACGGATCTTTGGTCTATGTGAACCACATTTGGAAACGTGAAACCGTTGAACTAAAGCTTCACTTCATTATTTCTTTGCTATGAAAACAAATTGAAGCCTATTGCTTGGGTTTTTCCAACTACCTTTCCCCGTCCCAATTACCGTTCAATTCCCTTTCAATTTCCTTTCCCATTACCTTTCCAAATTTCATGTTTTCATACGAATTCTTGAGATGCCCATTGTTGTCAAAAAAAAATCCATTCGAAAAGCATTAGCCATCTAAAGAATTCGTATGAAAACGCATGAAATTTGGAAAGGGAATTGGAAAGGAAATTGAAAGGGAATTGAAAGGTAATTGGGACGGGGAAAAGTAATTGGAAAAACCCAAGCAATAGGCTTCAGCA
>VSDK01028361.1:91911-102628 GCA_009767595.1 Symbiodinium kawagutii
CTGCTGAAGCTGGGCGCCCGCGGCGCCCCGGCGATCCAAAGGCCTTGACCATTCATCGCATAGGAACTAACCATAGGCCTTGACCATTCATCAACCATGATTGAATAATAGACTATTAACCATGGCCATATGTTAACTATGGATGCATGGAGATTTGATGGCTCAGTGATGGTTTATGGTTTTCAAATCGGCAAATGGGTAAGAATTGTATTGATGATTCAAGGGTTCATGAATGGTGAACTGATTGTGGACTAAGGGTGACTGATGGTTGATGATGAATAAATTGATCACCAGCTTCGTTGACCACGGGTTCTGAATGGGTCTCAACCTGCTCTTTAACCATGATCACGCCAGCAACTATCTGTGTGAAAAATCATGAGCCAGGAAAAGGATTGATTTCTGGACCAGTTGGTTTGGGCTGGTTGGTAAAGAGCAGCTGATCACTATTCCTTCATCATGGTTACCAAGCCTCTACATCCTCTACTAGATCCCCATCATTGAGCATCACTCTACTATCAGCATTGACCGTCATTGTCCATCCTTATCCGCGCAGCAAATCGTTTTTGGGCTTCATGTTTTACTTGATCTATCCAAAATTCAAGTGTATGTCCGCGATGGCATAGCCATCATGAACCTGTTCAAACCATTCTTTATCATGGTTCGTTCGTTACTATTAATCAATCATCATCAACCCATCTTTAACGGTCACAAACAGTCGAACCGTCATAATCCCATTAGACATCACAAACCACTATCAACATTCACAAACCATCACAAGCAATCATTGATCACTATTGTCCATGACAACCATCGTGATTTCATTACCCTTTATCATAATTCAGGACTATGAACCAAAATTGAGCACCATGAATATGGAACCCATGAATTAACCAATATTGATCATCATCATTCACATTGACAAAGCAAGATTGACGATCATTTACGATGACTAGCCAATAGCAACAAGAACCCATGATCTGGTTGGTGGTTTCAACCGCTATGAAAAATATTAGTCAACCAACCAATCATTTATCAATAATAGGGAAAATAAAGAATGTTTAAAACCACCAACCAGATGACTTATTCTGCCCATTCAATCTGGACCATGATTCATGACCCATGATCCACCCTGCAGAAACTCATCCCCAGCCCTGTCCCCCAAAGATCGCCGCATGCTGTGCGTTCAACGTTGGAGGCCGCGCGTTCGTTGGCGCGTGGGGATGACCTTGACGGTCAACTGATCGATGATTTGGGCGTCTGTTAAGCCATAGGAGACCCCCGCAGTTATCATCCTTTGATAGTCGTTTATAGTAATAAACCCACCATTCTTGGGGTTCCCTATTTCAAGAAATCACCAGTTGTTGACGAGTGGTGAAAACTGAGTAGCGGCAGTGGCTCATAGAAACTGATTCGGGGCTGATTTTGGTTGTTGATCACCACGCCGATCACATCCCATCAATGAGCAGTCGAACTGTTGGGATCAAGCAGCCAGTCGAACTGTTGGGATCAACCATCCACTTGCTGCTTTACAGGTGGTTTCTTAAAATAGGGGTGCCCTCAAATCATCCAGTTTATTAATCATCTATAGTGATCAACCAACCATTTTTTTGGGGTTCCCTATGGCTTGAGAAACCACCATCTACAGTACTGAACCACTCAATTTGTGGGGTCCCTTGTGGCTCAAGAAAAACCAACATGTACCCACAACCATTTATGGTCGGCTGCTCAACTGATGAGGGGCTGATGAGCGGTTGACTGATGGTTGCTATTGGTCGTGGTTGATTAGATCAATTCACTAATTAACACCAATGGTGGCCAAGTGGCTGAGACATCAAGAGACAAGAATGAGTATGATTGATTAATATCGATACTATGCTAATGGTCACCATGGTCACTGGTTTCACAGTGGTTAGCAATGGTTCATGATTAATGATCAATCCAGGTGATTATGCTCAAGAGTGGTTGACAATTTTTCGATGGCCAACAATGGTGGAACATGGTTCATTGGGTGGTTTCTCAAAATAGGGGTACCCCGAAATCATCCATTGTTAGTAATTCATGGTAGTAAACCAGCCATTTTTTGAATTTATTCTTTTGAGAAACCTTCATTTGTCCTTATATGGATTTATGGTGAATGGCTAAGATCGATTGCAATGATTCAGATGATCAATGCTTAACCATCGAAAAATAAACACCAACAATGCTGATGTCACTGATCAACCCCCAATAGTCGAGCACACACACACACACTAGTGATGATGTTTATCGGCGGCATCGAAAACACATGATGAAACACTCCGCATACAGCCCGGGGCAAAAACATGCAATAAAACTCATTATTGGTAGTTGCTCAACCAGCGGACCCGATGGCCATTGGCGAGGTGGACAGCCCACCACTGGTGCGCGGCAAAAAGGGTATTTCAGGGAATCTTTTCAAACGAACACTAGTGTATAACAAGTGCCATACTGGTTGGTGGTTTCAGCCCCTATGAAAAAATATTAGTCAACAGTCAACCGACCATTTGTAAATTGCAAGGGAAAATCAAACATGTTTAAAAACACCAGCCAGCAGTGTATCACATGTGCCATATCACAAGTGCCAGCAGTGTATCCCCGAGTTATCTAATATGAACTGTTAAAAGTAATAAACCATCCATCTTTGGGGGTCCCCTATGGCCTCAAAAGCCCCCAGTTGGTTATTTCCGCTTGATGTCATCATGGTTACGTCACATCCAACGCTTGTTTGTGGCAAGTGGGTCCCGTTGCCTCACTTCAGTCGTCGACATTGCTTCGAAGTCGAGACAAATGCAGGCCTTCTGTTGCTGGATGTGGTTCTCAGTTCAGGGTTTAACCTGTAGCAGTCTTGTCTGATCATTGTTTGCGAGTACTGCTCAATTGCAGTTGGGTCGCTAGCCGACATGCTCAAGATTCTTGCTGACCTTGGTCCCCGATTAGTGTTAAGTATCATTCAAGTAGATTGATACATAATATCAATAGATATAAATATAGATAAGTACACATGCGTAGAAAATACATGTACTACTATCATTTTCACGTTTCCCATTCTTCATCGCATTCATGACATTTGAATGATTTTCAATCTCTCGACCAACACTGAGTCGGTCACTAGTAGGGGGAGCGCTTGGCCAGGGGCCTGGCCCCACGCCCCCCCTCTGCAGTCGAGCTGCGGGAGCTGCGGAGGACGGCTGGATGTGCCCTGGGGTTCCCGTTGCGGGATCCCCTGTAACCCTGGTGGGGAACCCTGATCGACTCCAGCTGCTCCAGTGTCGGAGCTGATGCTGAATGATGGTTGATGGTTCATCAGGCCTGATGATGGCTTAAGTCATGGTTAGATGCTGAAATAAACCATGACTGATGCTTTAGTGTTTGCTAAAAATCACCATGGTTTAGCAATGTTCAGTACTGATTAATCATGGTTAACCGTGAATGATGTTGGAAGCAATGGTTAAACATATGCTTGATTCATGTGCAAGTACTGGTTTGTCGATGAACATTGGTTGATTCACGGTGATAAAGACACAGAAACTGTTCCTGTAGATTTGTTTTAACATTTGGCTGAGGAGGATTCACGGTTTGTTTGATACTATGACTGATACTGAGCGAACTACTCAGGCCACAAACCAAATGGAATGATCCCTACTTCTTCAGCATGAGTCACGGCCGAAGACCACGAGAATTGCTGGCTGATGATAGTGGTTTGTTAGCAGCTAACCATTATCATAAAACGCATGATTAACCATTATTCAACCAAATGACCCATTCACCACTTATCATCACCATTCTAAACTATCATTAAACTCACATGATGCATAGAACGCTATGAATTGATCCCTTCCTCACTTATTGGACCATCCGCGAAGAACAGATTGGCACATGGATCTCTTCGGGCTGAGGGAAATCCACCCGCAAAAGTTCACCCCCGCGCCATGGTAGAGTGGCTGGGGGTGTGATGAAGCCTGGCCGCTCCAGCGCAATTCTTTTCCGCAGCATCGCAGACCTGTGGAATTGGGGGGAGCTGGCACAGGTTTCAGATTGACAAAGCAGATGTCTTCAGAAATTCTGGTGACTTCTAAAGGATGCTATAACCAATGGTTTATAATGAGTTAGTAGTGGTCAACATCGTCAATGGCTGCTTGATTGTCTACCATTTGGTTTTTGCTCCCCGTTTCAACCATCTATATTCATCAACCAACCATTTTTTGTGGTTCCCCTATTTTGAGAAATCCCCATATAGAGTCCTTTGTCATCAATGCTATTGTTAGCTGACTCTTAACCAATTACTTACCACTATTCTTCCTTGCTTGTTACCCAATGAACTACCATGACTAACCAACTATCTTCGAACTTTAAAGCAAGTGAACTTTACCAATGACTTACCATGTTTGCAAACTTTAACTGCGAAATGACCCCGTTGTAGTTCACCATGGCCACTGATATTCAGTGAACCCAATCGCGATCGCCCTGGTGCGCCGGCGAAAGACACAACGTGTATGACGACCTGTGTAGCCATGGATACCAAACAGCACGTCCTCCATTCGTCATGATCCATCTTGATACATTTTATAGTGACCATGAATAATCCATTAAGTTGTTAGCCAGTTGCTGGTTATTGCAAATCGTTGTTCATTGTTGGCTATGAAACACAATCTGACTCATGCATTTCCCAGCACTCTTGGCAAAACATCAACATGCAATTTGCTGATGCTGCTCACGAAAGTCTGCTCAAAACCTGTTCGCAGTATGTTGCCATCACGCCCATTGGAAGATGCTGAAGTACGAGGATCAACCACCTCCGAAAGGCAACCTTTCCGGAAACACCTGGCCTATGCAAGGCATGGTTGATCCATGATCAACATGGATGTTGCTACCTGAGCAAGGCCCTGTGCTCCCTGGCTGATTTCCTTGCCCGAAAAACCTGAGATTTCTGAGGTGCTCACCCACTGCAGTCAGTAATCACCATGAATGCAATGTAGTGAATGCGAAGCAGCATCGCTGAAGCACCATGAATCCAACACCGAAGTGGTTGATCGAAATCATAGATGGGTGTTTCTCAAAATAGGGGATACCTATGGATACCCAAACCAACTGACCTTGGGGTTTCCCATCTTGAGAAACCACCAAATGATTACTGATGCACCATAGCTTGCTGCTTGGCAGTTGCCTTGTCCGGAGGTTGCTGGCTGGGGTGGTCGATCTAATCCGGGAAACTCCGAGAAATGCGGGTCAAGCGAAACAAAACAGCTTGCTTAGCGCAAGGTTCGATGGTTGCTTGGTTGGTTGGTTGGTTGGTTAGTTGGTTGGTTATCTATAGACGACTCGTCGACTCACTGGTTGATGAACTCAGCTGGTTAGTTGGCTTGCAAATTCATCGATTACCCTCTGGTGATCTAACATGGCTGGCTGGAAAATCCACCAATTCTTGATGGTTTCCCAGGGTTTCTCTACAACATCTGGTGATTTTCTATTGCCATGTTAGTTTACTGGTGTGTAGCTGGTTGCGTGGTTGGTGTGGGTTGTTGCTTGGCTCTGCCCAGTGGCTGGTTCGGTCATGATGAATGGTCAGTCCATGGGAAGCACTTCCGGGTCAATGGCGAGCTGGGTCAAGGCTTCAACCAACCAATTTCATGGGGGATAATAACCAGTAATTTCATAGGGAAAACAGCCTGGTTAATGATGGGGAACCGCGGCTACGGAGTGAACTGACCCACAGCCCAATGACTGTGACTACGTGTGGAATGTCGGTGATGGCTCGTTGTCGTGAAACCAAGATCAAGGGAGATCCAACAATATCAACAATCCTGGTCAATCATGAGCAATGTCAAGCATGCTGGATCTACCATTTGGTTACACCACTCCTGACCTAAGGGATAGATACACCTGGCTCCAGATTTCCCCCAAGCGACAGCCAGTTCCCAACCAACAGCCAGTTCATCACGCGATCTTGCTCAATATGGCTGTGGGTCAAAACCCCGTACCCCAGGTTCCCCATCATTAACCATTGGTTTCCCTTTAAAATGGTTGGTCATTATCCATTATTGGTTGGTTAGTATTGACCCATAGCCATATCATGCGATTGCTGCGCTTGACCCGGGCTTGCAGACGTTGCACGCATCGATGACGTCGACTCTGACGACTGGAGCGGCAGCTGTGGGTCAAAGGCCCAAGCTGCGCCGCCGGGCTGCGTAAGCAACGATGTCAATCCATAGACACCATGAACCATCACAGACCATCACTACTAATCACTACTAATCACTAAATTATGGCATCAAAGCATAGCACTAAACCATGGGTGGTCAATGGTCGGCGATGATCGTTCGTAGGTTAACAATCGTTGATGCTTGACTATGGTGCTGCTTCCACATCCCTCTCGTGCACGACAAAAAACGTTCACCAAGCTTCTTAGGTAGACACGAGGGATCTAAGACCACCGACCTTCATCCATCACCACAGTCATCTTGGGCTGTCAATCATCACAAACTACCATTAAACACGAGCAATGACCGCAGCTAAGTAACCAACAAACCCTGGTGTGGCTGTGGATGCACCGCTGTTCATGACCAGTGGTCGCACTATTGGGTTGATACCGACCCAACGAAACCAGATCAAGTTGGTACAATCTATCATGGTTGATTCTTCTCCCCAGCTTTATCAACCACCAGCTATTACAGTAGTCAACCATTGGTAATGGCTGTTCGATCATTTACTAAGCATTAACCATTTTGAACCAGTTAAATAACCATTGGTTAACCATTATTTAGCGTTGTTAACCATTAACCAGCCATCATCATTGGTTAACCAGTTGTTATGGCTAATTAAACCTTGGTTCACCATTGTTAATCATTACCTGGTGGCTTTTAGATCCCTTGCTAAAAGTCTAAAGGCTTTAGTGGGAAAAATGGTAAATCAATCATATGCCAAACAGCCGAACAAAAGCTAAGGTAGTAGCTATAATCCACCATTATCCCCTATTGCTAACCATTACTGACCATTGTTAACCATAGAAAAATCCATGGTTTCCCTGTAAGTTGTTAGCTATAATCCACTGACATTAGTTCTTGGTTCATATGGCTGTGGGTCAAAATCCCGTACCCCTGGTTGCCCTACCATTAACCAGGCTGTTTCCCTTATTATTGGTGGTCATTATCCCCTATGAAATTGGTTGTTAATATTGACCCAGCTCGCCATATTGACCCTCCACCATCACAAACCTCGCCGCGGCCACATCTCGACGACACCGCTTTGCAGCTTTTGAAAAAAACGAGGTCGGAAGGTCAGAAACAGCGAAGCCGGTCAATGGACATAGTTCAAATACTAGTCAAAACTGGTTAACGTTGACAAAGCACTAGTCACTCATGGTCAAAATAGGCGATTTATTATGAAAAGTGGCAATAATTATTAGTATTTGTCCACTTTCCACCAGCCACTGTGTTTATTCTGAGATAAGATAGCTAGGAACGCTGTCATTGAGAGAATAAAACTGATGGCTTGGCAAACTCACCGTCGTGGTTGGCAAACTTCAGATTGATATGCTCAATTTGTCACACTTTTGAGAAACCACCAAATGCATGCGTTTGTCTACAAATGGTGGTACCCGCTAACCATCCAATAATAGCCGCCATCAGTTTTTGGGGTACACCGTGGCACCAAAAAACCAACCGTAGGCCTACTGCCCGGAGAAACTCAAATAGCAGGCTGCTGTTTCTGAAGGATTGGGGGATTCCGTCGAATCCCAAAGCTGGCAATTTCGCAGCGAATTTCAATCTCTGGAAGAAATCAGTTGCATCAACGGATCTTATTTTGCACCAGATTTCGCTGGAATTCGATTTCTTCCATCGCACATGTCTGGATGGCTCCGTTTCAAGCCATGGGAAGGTGAAGTTGTTGCCAGTTGGTACCCAAAATTGGTCGTTTCAGCTGGTTCCGCCTATACCTCAGCCATCCTGAGCCCCCCAAAGAACCTACAGACGGCTCTAGCCGTAAGCTGATGACCTCACCAACCCACCATGCTGCAACTTTTGACCCTGAAACTCGGTGGTTGCACAGCTGTTGATGTACCAAAGCTTCGCGATGGATCAAAAGCGCCAAGAATGGCTAGCAATGAGCGTGTATGGCGGATAACAATCCTTAAACAAATGTGGGATCGGTAGCAATCTTCAGTGTTGTTCTGAAACATGTGTGAAAGGACGTTTGCATGCAACAATGCAAATGCATTGCCATGACCAAACAGAAGGATACAAAGTTTTACAAACTACTACTGTGCTGCAAACAAATGAACAGCAATCACTGTCGAACATTGACCTGGCTGGTTTATAGCTGAAAATCGGATCATCCTTTGCTGATACGTGATATGTCAGGCTGAGGCCCGGTGGTCGTTGATACTGAGCTGACTCAGCTCGCCCCCACTGGCGAGCTTCAAGAAAGCATTTCGAACACCACCAAGCTGGTGTGGATTACGACCCAGTGCACCAAAGCTTTTTTAAGCAGGAAAGCAGGAAGTAGCTTGTGAACATGTTGATCATTTGCCTCACAGTTCAATTAATAGATACACACAAAAAGGCCAAATGCCGGCTCTGCGAATATAGATCCATATCCATTTTAGTGGGGATATATGGGTACACGTGAATCAACCATTGAAGTATCATGAACCATCATTATCAATTGCCAACTAGTGGTTCATTAGCTTTCCAATTCACCATCATCAACAGTTGATCATCATGAACACATGAATCATTATCAATACTTGGTGGCTGTTGGATCCCTTGCTAAAAGTCTAACTTTTAGTGGTTATATGGTAAATCAATCATATCCCAAATCAGCTAAAAAGCTAAGTTCATAGCTGTAATCCACCCAGAATAACCATACGTGATCAATAACGCATGGACAGCGGCAAGTGAAACCCTTGTGACCCTTGGTACCCTGGCTGAAACGGAGAACCCCAGGTGTTCGGTAAGCGCAAAAGGGCCCGGCTTTGAGTGGCGAGCGCATCACAGGCGGTGTGCAAATTGTGAACAACAGGAGCTATGGCCGGCATGGTAGGTGCCGTTCTGGTTCTTACTATCTTGACTAAAGTGTATTCAACAAAGTTGATAGTGGTAGAACATATTGAAAATCAAAAGTTAGGTATAATAGAGCAACGCTTACTATACGAGGAGTGATAAGAATATCTGACATGTGATGCAATAATAGCAAGAATAACAATCATAGTGAGTGTTGCTTGACAAATCCATGGCGATCGTTATCAACCCCATTGTCACTAATTTGGTGTCTGTGACCCTTAGCAGTGTATCCAGCCAAGACTATAACCCCTATTAGAAAAACCATAAATCCAGTAGACCCAGAACCTATAAATCCCTATAAAGGTCAATGGATAAATCATATTATGGATAATGGTTTCGATCCCCAAAAAAATCCATTGGCCCAGAAGTTTGCCTTGCAAATCGCCCATGACCCCTCTTGGTTGGTTATCATCCCCTAATATTAGCCAGTATTAATGGCGATAACCCTTTATTAAACCATTAGAACCCCTATAAATCCTATCCAAACCTCTATCAACAACACTAACACCATCCCATAAAACCCCTATAAATTCCTATTAATGGTGATAACCCCTAAAAAACCCCTATTATAAAACCATCCTATAAAACCATTAAAACCATCCTATAGAACCCCTCTTCGAACCCCTACAACTCACCAACCATCAACTCATCACTGCTACGACCCCGTGATCCGCGGCGGCTATGGGCTCGAGTCAGTAATGTCCGTGCCTCGGTGGTCAGCGGCTGGGGGGTGGTCATGACCAGCGGTGGAGTTCGTGGCCGGGGTAGACTGGTGGATGGTTTCGACCCATGGGAAAAATATGGCGAGCTGGGTCAATATTAACCATCAAGTTTATGGCTTATAATGACCAAATCATAGGGGAAACAATGGCTAATGATAGGGGAACCAGGGGTACCAGGTTTTGATTCACAGCCATATTAGTCAACCAACTGTTTGTTCATAAACGCTAGGGAAAATTAAAACATGTCTAAAAGCACCAACCGGTAGCCATCAATGGTTACATTGGTACAACTAACATTCTGGCAGCATTCTGGCTAGCCATTGGTTGAAATTGGTAGCCATCAACGTTAGGTTTATCCATCAATAAAGAGGATGTGGAGGTTTTTAGGATGGTTGATGGGGGACAAAGAAGCAAACTAAACAAAGAAAGACTTCATCCGGCCTACAAACACACCAACAAAGAGAGAAACAGAAACACACCATGTCAACCAACAGAAAACAACGATGAGAAAGATGGATGCAAAGGAGGAAAACACATGAAAAGAAGGAGAGGCAAGCAGGTGAAAGAGCAACGCGGAGAAGAGGGGAACAAAAGGAAAGTAGAATATCACAAATGACGTAGGACCAATTGGGTGGGTGGGTGTGAGCAAACATGAATTTGGCCACCCATTGAACAAGTACGGGGCTCTATGCCCTAGTATACCCCAAGCATAAGCCCTAAACACATGAACCTAAACCCAGCAAGAAAGTAAAGAAGCTGGGCATTCGTACCGAAATACTTCATTTGTAATTTTCATATATTTTCATCATTTGGGTGGCAAAATTTTGGGTTGCACGGCCACTGTATCTGGTCCCCCAGGATAAAAAGGTCTCGTATTGACAGGTTGCGATCCCTGTAGTGTTCTTTTTTTCGAGAGCG
>VSDK01028361.1:102638-123044 GCA_009767595.1 Symbiodinium kawagutii
CGTCGTCGATGGTACCCCAGCTGTTCACGTCCCCGAAATGACCAGTCACTAGTCTTTGTTGGGATGTTTCACCAAGCATTTTTTTGATTGGCCAATATTGACTCAGCTGGCCACATCAACATGGCTCAGCAGCGGAGTTTGTCCAAGTTGCTGTCAGTGTCCACAGGATAGCCGCTCATGGAAGCCTGTGGTCGTCATGAAAGTGTTGCCGAGGGCTTGTGGTGGAGTTAATGATAGCAAACTATGGTTCATAATGGCTGATCATTGCACATCATAGATCTATCTCGAATGATTTCTGATGCTTAATGGTTTTAAACGCTTAATAGTTGCTAAACTGATGGTTAGAGATGCCCAAAAAACCAAATCAAACATAGGTGGTCTATCAGGATCTATCACTGGTAGGACTGCCGATGGACAGCTGGCAACCAACTGTTTCCAGCAATCGATGATTTCCACCATGTCGTTTCAGGCTTTCCTCAACCAAGGGTCAGGGGTGATCGTTTTCTTGACGAATTGCTGGCTGACTCATTCGAAAATTCTAGTGAACGGGGAAAACATGTGACACATTTGGTGGTTTCTTAGAATAGGGGTATCCCAAAAATGGATGGTTTATTACTAATAATAATCCAAAATTAATGATTTGGGGGTACCCCTATTTCGAGAAACCACCATTTTTCTGATTAAGTTGATATCCGGCAAGACACATGCACCACAACATCGCAGTCCTGGGAACCGCTACTTTTTCGCATTTCGAACTCACAACAGTTGACTTAGGATTCGATGCGCCGATGCGTTCATGGCTTGTTACGCGTTGATCCCCGCTGCCAACAAACCTCCGGCACTGCAGTCCATGCTAGACCATGATCTAAGATTAAGATTTATAGCACATGACTACTCAGCAAAGATTGGGCAAGAGCATTGGTGAATCATGATGAACTATGATCGAAAGCAGGCTGTTACTTGTACCACGTTGCATCTTTGATATTTTACTCATGTTAACCACCAGATTAACCTCTAGCAATTGAATTATCATCCCACTCAATGAGTGGCAGTCACAGTTCGAAACTACCCAAAATGGCTTGTACCATTGATAAATCAGCACCATGCTTACAAACATCCAGTTACTAACTGTCATTCAGTTCTTGCTCATAACCAGTTTCTAAGTGAGACAATCATCCAGCTACTCCCTGCCCCGGGGGACTCCCCAGGTTGTGCGGATTGGCACCTCCATATGTTGAAGTCGCTTCCGCAGCAAGGCGTTCTCGATCCTCAATGCCTGGCTGCCATCGACTGCAGGGTCCTGAGTCGGAAATATCTGGGTAAACAGACGAACCTCATTGACAATGGTGATTCAGAATGGTTAATGATAGGTTGATAGTGGTCATGGTTGATGACTGATAAGGCTGCTTCTCAAAAATAGGGGAGCCCCCAAATCTTCCTTTATATTAGCCATTTATAGTAGGAAACCACTATTTTTGGGGTCCCATATGTAGTAGGAAAGCCTCATGCTGCTACACGCCTTCCAGATGGACCACAGGTACCCAAGCTGCAAGCTGCATGCTACGCCACGGTGTTATGCTGCTGTTGTCATCACTGATCTAGAAGAAGTTGTCATGTAAAGCGGCTCGATATAGTACCATTGATACACCTTGGTATCCAAAATGTTATTGATACATCTTGGTATCCAAAATCTTTATCCAAAAAACACACATGGTTTTTGAAATCTCCATCAAACAAGTAAAGGACCGTGTCCTATTGATGGCCGATACAAACATTGACGACTTCGCCTCTGTATCCATTTGAGAGGGGCACCACCCCGTTCCACGGTAAAGGAAAGGCAACTCTTGCGACGTCCAAGACAACTCTTCTATTGCCATGGGTCAGCTATCAAACTCATTGACAATTCTATGGCGATATAAATATGGGTCAATATCAACTGACCAAAAATGGTTGGTGAAATATCCCGACAAAGACTAGTGACTGGTGGAACATGTTCACCAGGGGTACAGAATATCGAACCACAGCTATGTTAATATCAGCTGTACTTAAGATTTATCAGTAATTGATATAACATAGCTGTTATCCTGATATCATCATAGCTGTTAATATCAGCCATGTTTAACATCAGAATAGTCCGCCATTTTTGACTCGTATATCAGCTGTACTTTACAATCGTAGCCCCTGGTGGTTCCAACCAGGCTTTAAACCTGCACATTTTGCCATGAACCCATGCGGAGCAAAGATGGTTGACCAACAATCATGATTTTTTGTCATGTGATCCCTTGACGATCATAAATCAACTTGCAAACTAGCATTGGTCATGTGATCCCTTCTTGCCTATTAACTAATCAACTTATGAACCATCATTGCCAAACATTTTCCGAAAAAATCATTGCCAAGCTGTTGCTATTCAACTTATGAACCATCATTGCCAAGCACATTTTCTCCAAAGATCATCATGACTAAGCGCTGCTTAAGCAAATCCTCCGCGGATATCAATTCGACGAGCCGTGCCTCAGTTTGCTTCTCAGCGCACCTGAGATTTGCTCCAGGCTTGGATCTTTTCTGGGAAACTCACCTGGTTAAGTAGAAAATCCATGATTTTAGTTGCTAAATCCGGCTAAGACTGGCTTCCAAACTGAAAGAAACTGAAACATCTACATTTCTAGCGGGTTGACTTAATGGATGGTATCCATAAACTGGTGGTTGACCCAATCTACCATGGAGAGCGTGGTGAATGATCATGGTGGATTGTGGTTGTGATGGTGGGTTCATGCTGGATACTCAACCTTGGAACGCCTGGTTTCGGGAATCTGGACCTGTGCACGGCAGTGGATAGGGTGAAACACCGTTGCTCATTGCTCGTAGGGAATCCGTAGGCTGAAATGCAGAGAGGACGCCCCGAATTCTGCAACAGGTATGTGCCAGTTATGACAGTTACGAGTTAATGATGCTCGCTGGCGGTGAATAGAACCATCAGTACTGATGAATATGATTCGTCTTTGATCCTGGTTTTTAGAAACGGTAAATCACTACAGTGATCAGTGATGGGACTCCGACTATTGGCCCACCATCGTTGGATTCAACCATGGTCAGCCGTGATCGGATCGGAGCACCGTTTTTCACCATCACAATAAGCACTCGGCCAAAACATGACTCACCAAGCACGAGTGCAAAGCTTCCAGCGAGTGACTGGAGGTCACCTTTGGGTAATGACAGCGTTGTGAACTCACTCACAACTGTCCCTGATGCTGACGTCATGTTGAATGCTTTACCAGATTAATTGCCACTATCGCCGGTATCATCCCCATCTGCATCCCCATCTGCATCACCACCAGCACCACCACCATCATCACCATCTCCACCTCCACCCCCACCGCCCCCAGCACCAGCACCATCAGCATCAGCATCAGCATCAACATCAACATCAACATCAACATCAACATCAACATCATCATCATCATCATCATCATCATCATCATCATCATCATCATCATCATCATCATCATCATCATCATCATCATCATCATCATCATCCTCATCCCCATCCCCATCCCCATCCTCATCCGCATCCCCATCCTCATCCCCATCCCCATCCCCATCCCCATCCCCATCCCCATCCTCCTCATCCTCATCCTCATCCACATCCTCATCCTCATCCTCATCATCATCCTCATCATCATCATCATCATCATCATCATCATCATCATCATCATCATCATCATCGTCATGTGATTCTTGAGGAACAGCTCTGGGAAGCAACTCCTTGTCACTGTTGCAGCTTCCCATTCCTCGTGCCCAGCGACTTGTTACACTGCACGCGGCCACGGCCGGACTTTTCTGGACTGGCAAAGTCCAATGCCCCAAACCTCGGCTGGGGTCAGTCGAACCCTTGATTAGTGCGGCGACTTTTTGGTTTTGAGCCCCCCCCCCCCCGGGGGGGGAAAGTAGACCTTGGTGAAGTAGACAAGCCTTGGTGAACGACGGCCCGTACACTGTGAATCATGATTAATGGATGATTCGTGTCGATTCAACACACTGATCCCTATGGATGGTTGGTTGATGTGGAAGTGACCGCTCATGATGGGTCAATAATCGCAATAGATCATAATGGATCATGTTGATGGTTGATTGATGCTTGGTTGATGGCTGATTGATCATTGATTGATGGTCAAATGACCGCTAATGATGATGGGTAAATGGGTAAACCAGCTGAATCAGTGGCGATTTCATAGTTCCAGGTGCAGCCTCTGGTAACCTGGCAATGGAGTACAGCTTCTTTTCCGGGGTTTCCTGTTAAGAACGGTGAGTTTCCATTGTCAGGTTAGTTTGCCAGACAGTAATGGTGGTCTGTTTTGGCACTAATGCAGGAAGTGAGGGAAACAAAAGTTTGCCGCGGCAGCATCTCCATCGTTGGCTCCAGCTCCAGCTCGCGAAGGCTGTGAACAAACAATATGGCGATTTCTGAAAATTGCCCCCCCCCAAAATAGCTGGTTTACTGCTATTTATCACCATACCTGGTTAATAGTGGATGATTTGGGGGATCCCCCATTTTGAGAAAAAGACGCACATCCAACAGAAATCTGTAGAGATTGGAAGCCAAGGATCTACAATCAGAAAGGGTTCAAAACGATCACTGACAACCATCAAAAATTGTTCGCCAGCGCTGTTTACTACCATGCTTAGATTCTCAAAAACACCATTGTTGACCATGTGGTGTCCCTTAATTTGCTTAAGAACATTTCACACACCTCTGTGTGTTTAATCGCATGCAATTGCCGGCATACATAATGAGTCCGATCTTAAGCATTGCCACTGCTGCCGCAGCTGCGGGTACCTCCAAGCATAAAACTCCTACCATGAACGCCCCCAAAACTACCTGTGACCTGTGAATGCCAGCGCCAATAGTTTCTTGGTCCCCATATCAGCGGACGACGGAAATTCGACCACAGACCCGAAGAAAATGGCATGGATAGGACAGATAGACCTCGCGTAAACAACATGCTTAGGAAACATTTCAGGCAATGAACACCCTGAACATGCAATCAAAACAAGAGAAAACAAACTGTCGACCATGCTCTTGGCACCACCTGGACACATGAATTTGTTATCTGATAAGTTCAGTTCAGTTATGAATTATGATGGTTGGTGCTTGGTGAGAACTGCAAATGGTTTATTTTGATTTTCATCCTTTGAACTCTTCTGATCAGCCATGGCGGTGTTCAGTAAATCGCGCCCAGTACCAAACACACTCATTGTTTCCGGAAATCCTTTCTATTGTGAGGGAAATCATGAAAACTTGTCACAGCTGCTCAAAATTGGCCAGCTACATGGAACATTGGTAGCAATCAAAAGTGGTTGTGTACTATGTTGCCGTTAAACGCGCGGGAAAAATCCAGTACCAATCGTACACTGGCAGCAATGAAAGCCAAGTTGGGGCGATGGTTGGGTCACGGTCTCCAGGATTGGTTAGCCAACGTGGTTGGTCAACCTTCATATTCCCATCAGCCGGCTTCAAACGTTACAGCAGCCGATGAACTCCCAGGTCTTAGTGGCTGTTTATTGGTTGGTGGCTTGACCCCCTTTGGAAAATATTACTCAGCCAACCATTTGTTAAAAATTACAAGGGAACACAGTACATGTAAATCAAACGACCAAAATCCAGTTAATTGCCGTGCCCTCAATCATCCCAATTTTGATTTTGGGGCGCTGCCCAGACTGCCGGAATGCGCTCTTGTATCGCGTGGGCCCAAGGGCTGCTTGGTGCCCCCCGACTAGCTGGTTGAACCCTCTTTTCTGTTCTGGAATGCTGGACAAGCCCACCCCAGATATGGCAATGCGCAAAACAAGCCGGGACAACCAAACTGCACAAACAACCACGCAACCAAACAACCAAACCAAACAACCAAACAACCAAACAACCAAACAGCCAAACAACCAAACAACCCAACAACCAAACAACCGAACAACCAAACAACCAAACAAACAAACAAACACAGAAAGTGAAGGTGAAACAAACGAGCAGCGTTACTTCCGGTGACCATTGTTCCAATTCTGCCAAGAAACTCCTTTTCGATGGGAAACTGTGTGTCTTCCTTTTGGCGGCGTGGCAATGCAAGCAGAGTAAGCCCAGTCTTGGGTCTTGGGTGCGTCCGAATGGTGCCATGCCCCACACACAGACAATTTAGAATCCAATGCGAGTGAGCGCGGGCAGATTCATCACCCGCAATGTGAAGGCTTACCGAGCTACCTCTCAAAATGGTTCGAAATGATGCTTCTTGATGACGAGCCACGCCTACTTTCAGGTGATGACTATGAAGGCGTCGCCGTCGCGATGGAAACCGCAATTACCGCCAAATGATTTAAATCCTGATGGGGATTGGGCGCTGGTGGCGGCAAACGGGCCGATGATGACGGCTTGAAAATCATGCTGGCCATGGCGCAATGCTACTGCAGCTACTGCTGCCGATGATGCTGACGATTAGATGCCAGGTGCATGCCAAGCAAGGCTCGTCAGCATGTTCACTGAACGATTCTCTTTGTCACCAGCCAGGCACCTTGTGACCAACGCGAGATTTGCGCAAACGTGGCTCTATTGACTGCTTGCTCTACCTTGCCACACTTTTTTTCGCCCTCCTTCAGTCATCATCAAATTGCAGCTGAGCGAGAATATGAGCAATATATTTTGGCGTGCATGAGGGCACGGTTGCGCAAAATGCGGCTCAGCATGATCTTTTGGGATGCAAATATTCTGGACCCACCCCTGTAAAGTCACTGCAATCGAAGATATATCATATATCGTTAATGTTTGGAAAACCCATGACTCAAAGATTACTATGATACATCTCTAACAAAAGAGGCCGGGGCTGTTTCGGGCACCCATTAGCACAGGACCGCAACTGTTGAGGTTTCAAGTTGATCTCCTGAGAAAACTGAGAAACCGACAAGGTCGAGGAAGTCGAAGAAAGAAGAAGGAATTCGAATCCAGTCGAAAACCGCCTTTGTGTGAGTCCGTACCAGTCAAAACGGCGAAATGTCGTAAAAGGAAAAAATCTAGAAGCTCAAGCACAAATAGTCCATTCCACGGTGATTTACAGCGATTGGTCCTTTGGTCTCACCAGTCCCAACATACACCAAACCTTGTCGCACTCTGCGCAGGGCCTACCCCACGGTTTTAGTGCATCTTCCTTGCTAAACCACTGAATGACAATCCAAGCATCAATCATGAGCCACTAAGCATCCGTGATCATTGCTACAAGCATCAGCCACGACTGTCCTCATTTCAATCAGAAAGCTTCACCATTGGTATCCATCCATCGCAGGTGCAGGTGAATGGGGCGGTACGGCTAAGCAGCTAAATAGCAAGCGGTTGATGACCCCAGCTGCACATCCGAGTGGTGAACGAGGCAAAAGGATGATGAATCAGATGAACACTAATGCTTTTGATCGAAGTACACTAATCAGATGGACTCTAATGAGTGGTAAATGATGATCACTTCTTGAAAATCATCTGTAATTGTGTGGAATCATATCTATCCGATGATAGAAAATGCTCACTTCAACTACTTGTGATGAGGGGGACAGCAACAGGCGCAGCGCGGCGATAGGCTGAAGCATCCGTGCGTTGGTCAGAAACCGTGCTTAAACTGGTTGAATTGGATGGTACATTGCTACAAATGGTTGCTTAACATGGTGAAGCCCCAAAATGGTTGGTTTATTACTACAAATGCTTTGTATTGGATGATTTGGAGGGTCCCTGATTTTGAGAAATCCCCACATAGGAAACCAGCCAAGTTGTTATTTAGTCAAAACGCATGCTGGTAGTCTAACATCCTATCTTTGACTCTCAACAATTGGTTTTCCGATATCTTAAAAGCCATCTACTGTTAATAGAATGGCTACTTTCTGGCTGTAGCCAGTTTCTGAGTTTTCTCGGGGCTTTCTCGGAAATACATCCGAACATGAGAGAATTACCTTTAGCTTTTGAGGTTTTGTGTCTTTGCACCAAGGGTACCTAAACGCAAGACTGACCAGTACACGATTACATATAACCTCTGGTAAACTAACCTGGCAATGGAAAATCGACCCATTTGTAGCTGATTTCCTTGGATTTCCCTGAACAATAGGTGATTTTCCATTGCCATGTTAGTTCACCAGAGCGTAGTCAATAATCTATGATGCCATCAAGTTCCAAAATATAGTGCTTGTTTCGATCAAAATGAAACATTGGAACTTTACACCATCTGTTGGTGCCCCTTTTGTTAATCTTCGGAACATGTGCATTGATCTTAGCAGTTCTGAACCATCAGTTACCTGTCTTTGTCAAATGAAGCAATAAAGCAACCCTCTTGAGTTCACAGTGATCCAGCCAGAACGAATCATCATCAACCATCATTCATTTCATGATCACTGGCTATGTCGAGCCGATTTATATAATCTGTTTGGTGGTTTCAAACCCTCTAAACAATATTAGGCAATGAACCATCTCTAATTGTTGGGAAAAATGCCCAAGGCCACCCACTAGTAGTTGTACATCCATTCTTGTTGGTGATTACTCCTCCTTCTAAACCACCACAATAGTAATGATGCCCCACTAGTAATCATTACATAAACTATATCATCATACATACTAGTACTATTTCTATCGTTATTATCACCCACTATTTGCCACTATAATGTTTTATAATCCCACTATCGACCATGATTCTTGATTATTGTTCCCATTGCCGGGTCGACTCGCCACACAAAAGGGTCCACCCTCAGTGAGTTGGAATGGCGAATTTGTTGGTGGTTCGGTGGTTGGTCAGGTAGTGAGTCAGATACCTAGTTACTTACTTAATTAGGTTAGTTACTTGAATATATAATGGTAGTTCATGCTTCGTAGTTTTCACTTAGTGCTTGGTAGTGCGAAGGCAGTAGTAACAGTAGGAGCAGCTATAGCAGCAGTAGCAGCAGTCGCAGGTAGTAATCATAAGTAGCCTGCAATGTTACAGGACTTTACATCCGGTGATATTCTTAAGCAGTAGTCTCCAAAACGCTTGTGACTGCAGCAATCTCTTAGCAGCAGGTGATCAGAACCAAGGACGAACCGCTCCCCACTTCGGCACGCGAGAATGCCACGTAGCATCGGCATGCAAGTGCCAGTGAACAATGACATCCCAGCCCAATTCAAACAACCCCAACCCCACAGCCTCTGCCTTAGCCAAAATATCGAGTGCAAATGAACACGCAAATCATTCACCATGAACACGACCATAGTCGCTCATGAATATAGACCACGAGTAGTTGCACGTACCATTTGGCACGTGGAGACAGGTCAACCAGGTGAGATTTGGATCATTCACCGTCATTGACTTCACGACTTCACAGTCATTCTCGGCTATTTTGTTGGCGGTCAGTCTCCAGTTTGAGTCATCTTCAATCACTCTCTTATGGTCCCGAATGTTGTTTCGCCATAGATAGATAGTTTTCCTCACCCGTTCACCATTGTCCACAAGTATTAACTATTACCCATCATAAAAACTTTTGATAGAATTGCGAGCCATTGTCAATCACAATTACTGATTACCAGCTACAGAAACCATTGCCGTCCATTCTCATTCTTTTCTTATATCCATGGGCAATTGCTAATTAAGCATTACTAGTCACTAGTAACCATATCCTTGTTCAACCACTGGTAGCCATTACAAGCCATATTTCTGGCCAATATTAACCAGTCACAGTACGCCTGGTTTCTGCTTCAACCACCCTTATGAAAAAATGCTTGTCAACCAACCAATTGTAAACAACCACTATCGAAAAAAAAGTAAACAACAAACAAACACAACATCAATCAAACCAGTAGTGGTTCAACCATGATTGCTGGCCAATATCCCCAGTTGTTCGCCATTACTGTTGGTTGAGACCCCTAAATATTGCTAAAACTGGTTATCATCGACCCTAGTAGGTATGATTGATTATCTTAACTGGTTACCCAACTGGTTACCCAACTGTTGGTTACTACTAATCAACCCTAGTATTGGCCACCTAATAATCCCCCTATATCGGTATAAAGCCATATAAATCCCACATCAAACCACCAACCAGTAGTTGTTTAAACCATTTGTTTGTTTATGATCTCCTATTATTCATGGTTATAACAAATCAAAGCCATTATTGAAGGTTAAAACTACTGCCACTAATTAAATCGGTTATGACAAATCAAAGCCATTATTGATGGTTATAACTATTCGCCATTATTCATGGTTAATAACCCCAAAAAACCCTTTCCTTGGTGGTTCTCCCCTATTATTGACCATTATCAACCACTATTGACCATTTTTTTGCCAGGTGTACAATTACTGACACCTCGCATTGTCAAGTTTCACTTGGCAGCAGAGTCCAACCACTATTGACCATTATCAACCATTCATTGAAAGCCATGATTCATGGTTAATAACCCCAACAAACCCTTATAAAATCCATTATTCATGGGTTATTCATGTTTATTATCCATACTTAAAGCCATAATTCACGGTTATAACCCACCAAGCAACATCTTCACCGTAACATGCACCCAGGGCGTACGGGGGTGTCCGCACCTCCTTGGCACCACGAGGGCTCAGGATGAAGGTCCAGTTGGCCTTGTCCTGGCGTTGATGCAGATCCGTTGAGATCAAGAACCAGAATGGGGTTGATCAGTAACCATAATCCTGGTATGATTAATCAATCATTAACCATGATATCAAATATGGTTGATTGATCAATAACCATGATAAATGATCACCAAATCATAGCAACATAGCTAATTAACATTAATATCATATCAATAACCAGAATTGGTTCATATTGATTGATCAATAACCATGATGATTGGTATCCAACCAGATATGGTTAGTTGGTTAATCAACCAAATAATCAATCGTAATACCAATGGCCGTAATTGGTTTGTAATAATCAATCAGGTAATGATCAATATCCAATCAATAACCATAATTGGTTCATAACCATGATGAATGAGAACCAAATCATAGCAAAATAGTTAATCAACATGAATATCATAGCAAAATAGTCAAATAGTTAAATAACAATAAGTGAATAATTGATCATACCATTATTAAGCAAATCTATTCATTTCTTAATCAACCATGATACCAAATACTGTAATTAATCATAATACCAGTAGCAGTAATTGGGCGGTAATGATCAACGACAAATAATTGATCTGATATCTAAATCAATCACCAAATCTATTAATTGGATACTCAGCCATGATACCAAAGAATCGTAATACCAGTGCCCAAACTTGGACAACACATATATCTTGATGCAAATCTGTTGAATATTGATTTGGATAATTGATCTGATCTCAATAATCAAATCATTGGAATATTTGGTATCATGTGAGATGCTCAATGCCATCTCTTGATATTCTATGAATCATTGCATCAATGCAAATGTTGTACCAGTATGCATACCTGCAATGTAGACAATTGATGGCGATGAATGATTTATTCTACAATGCAACACGTGGACTGCAAGCGATCATGGGTTCTTGATATCAATGCCGATGATTCATGGGACTCGCCTCCAATATGCAAAGAAGTAGATGGTCATCATGCCAAACAAGCTTAAAGAAACCTTGCTTCAACCACCAACCAACCAGGTACGGCTGTGGGTCAAAACCCAGAACCCTGGTTCCCCCGTCATTAACCTTTGTTTTCCTTATAGCTTGTTGGTTATAACCCACCGTTATTAATGGTTAATATTGACCCATAGCCATATGCTTCATTGGTAGACACTACTGGATTCCTTGCATTGCCAAACCGCACTGGAGCCGAGGCTAAGGTGCTGATGATTCGTGATGCAGGTCTGGGACACGGTGGATCATCCTGCTGTAAAGTGGATTTTAGATCAATGAAGAACCACTTGTAACCAAACAAACAATCAGGTTTTGACTAATTATCGTAAACCCAGTGTAGTTACAATCGATAGTGTTCTTAAGAATATTGTGAAGAGGACATTATCAGGATGGTTTCCAATGGTCAGTGATCATACCAGGGCATGGTGAATCCTGGTGATCAGGGCTATTCTCAGAATCATGATCCAAAAGTCGCCAGTGGAGTACTATCAACACGCAAGATAATCTCTCATCAATTTGCTGCTTCATCTGATTGATCAGGTAAACATAAATTTCTATAAGCCAGCAACTTTCCACAATCAAGATCCAGAAATCATCAAATTAAATCCATCCATAAAAGATTCTACCATGAAAGATCCAGCCATTCATAAAGCACCAACAGTTTAGTCATAGATAGCTATTGACTTTGCAACAAAAAAGGAAGGCAATAATGGATCTATTTATCAATGAATACTGGACCAGGTTTATATAACAGGGCAACAGTGAACCACTGGCCATTTATGGCTTATAATGGAATCGTATATGCATCATTGCTTGCACATTATTGGCAAACATTGCGAAGAATTGCTACTTTCTGCATTTAGGGGTAATACCATTCGTGAAAGTAACATTTGCCAATTGTCAACCAGCAAACTGCCTGTTATTAACCATTGCTTCGAATTGGATTTGCAACTCCATGCTTTCATACTTATCAGATTTTATTCATTGGATTCCATGTGTCCTCAACAGATTCACAGGCTACTTGATGGTAAACCACCAACTACTTAGGTTAACCTGGGGATGGTTTATTGATGTGGATCTCTCATTGCCTATCATTAACAACTAGATTCCCCATTATTGTTGGTGATTCTCCATTCTATCAAATGTTTCATTGAAAAACATTGCAGTAGTCAAACAACCAACCCTTGGCTAATACCTGCAAAAAGGACAATGATTAAAACCGTCAACCAGATTATATTGACCATTATGTCAAAACCTTGTACCCCTGGTTCCCCAATTAGTTGGTTGGTTAAGATTGACCCAGCTCGCCATGTAGAGGACTGGTTGGTGGTTGAACCACCCCTATGAAAAATATGCTTGTCAACCAACCAGTGTTAATAATTACCACAGAAAAGTAAAAAAAGTGTTGAAAACCACCAAGCAGCTGACCATTCGTTTTGACACCATCAAATCCATCGTAGCTGTCTTACCGATCGCAGTCCTGTGGAGGCAAAGTGATGGGTCTCGACTGTGCCTGTCGCAATGGAAACACATTGGAATGCTGGGGCTGCACGGCATCATGGCCACCCTTTAAGCCATAGTGAGCTACCAGTTGTCTCTGAAAATCTGGAAGTCGAATCCTCAGACTTATGGAAGGTTGAAGCAGGTGGGGTGTGCGAAGAGATCAAGAGATGGGAGCGTGTATTGGGGTAAACGCGGCATATGATGTATTTCTTCAATGATTTTGTGGTCCGCGATGGTCGAAATGCAAGCTCGGTAAAGCGGCGGGTGCGCTGCAGGTGTGACGGCCATGCCACTGTGGCCAGAAACTCGTTGGAACGTCGCAAAAACGTTATGGGTTTCGCGGCCCTTTTGGATCTCCTAGTGGGTGTGGGCAGGGCGCTGCAGAGTAAAATCAAAACATCATCGCAATCATCATCGCCATCGGGATCGTTTTCGTGATCATCAACATCTCCATCACCACCACCACCAGCATCATCATCATCATCATCATCATCATCATCATCATCATCATCATCATCATCATCAGCATCAGCATCAGCATCATCATCATCATCATCACCATCATCACCATCACCATCATCATCATCATCATCATCATCATCATTATCATCATCATCATCATCATCATCATCATCATCATCATCATCATCCTCATCATCATCATCATCACCATCATCACCATCACCATCATCATCATCATCATCATCATCATCATCATCATCATCCTCATCATCACCATCATCATCATCATCATCATCATCATCATTATCATCATCATCATCATCCTCATCATCATCATCATCATCATCATCACCAGCGACGGCTTCGAGCGCGGCTGCCAGGTACAGCAGCAGTTGCGCAAGCAGCACCCATTAGAATGCATGTTCCACCCCTGCCAGGCTCACAATGTGTCAAGCCTTGTGCCCCAGTAGCCGTTTCCTGCCCGGGCCCCACATCAAACCCAAAAAACATCATATCTTCTTTACATGTTTACTACCAGATTGTTCTAAAAACAGCCAACCAGGCAACACAGAATGGCGCCCAATAGCCTCTGCTAGCAAGTTGACTGAAAGCGGCAATACCAACGGCTATCAACCACATGGTTGCTAAGCATCACTTATCAACCAGACACTCTGGTTAATAGCCGCTATCAAGAACCATTCCTATCAACAACCATTCTGAGGCCGATTCAAGAACTGGCAATTGATGGGGTATTAAACCCTGATCTCATAGCTAAAAACCTTCCCATCCAATGCCGCCTTGTCGGCATTTCGCACCGGCGTGACGATTGTCTGCCTCGGCGCAGCTGGGTCAGCTGAGTTTACACTTGTTTATCTCAGTTCTATGCCCCGAACTCATCAAGAATCGAATCTCAGCTACATCAAAGTGGCACAATGTCCTTGACAACCCACTTGGTCGTTGACCCAGTAGACTCTATGACTATCAACCATTTCCAACTATGATCACTTGTGAGTAAGCATCATCAATCATGACTAGCCATTGCTGACTATCAAACATCACCACAAAACTATGGTTGAGTTGCTAGCTATCACACACTATTGTCAACCATTTTTAACTACCACTAATCGCTACAACTAACTATCGGTATTATCGACCATTGTTCACCATCAAGATCCAGCAAGTAATATCAACAACTACACACCTAAGTATCGCTATCAAGCACATTAGCCCTGAGATATATTGACTAGCGAATCGTTATCACGAGTCAACCAGTAGAACTATTGGAGTTATTAATCCCTAATCATCAATAGCCATCAATAATCATGAGCAACCATCAATTACCGCTCACTATTACAACTACCGACCACTGACTATTGCAACATTGCTCGTCAAGCAGCAAGAACCACTAGTACTACAATTCCTCAAGAATAACAATCCATAGTCACTAGCTCCTATACATTCTGGTAGCTCAGCTGGAAAAGAACAACAACTTCAGCAATAAAGTCTGGTAACTTTTCGCCGTGTTGGTTTACCAAAGGTAAACCATCGCCAGCAAAAATCACTAACCACTACAAACACTATCCAACAATAGCCGTCAATAGTCAATTGACATTCTACAGTTTGTTTTATCAACAATCAATAGTGATTACTAAGCTATTACCACTATAAACTAAACCAATCAAAAACCAATAGCAACAACCGTCAATAGCTCCCACAACTGAAATTGACCATTGAGGATCGTGTACAGCCAAAGTGTGGCAAGTGATCCAAGCGGCCCTCGTTGGCTCCAAATCTCATCGCTCACCTGCGCGCTTCATTGATGGTTGAATAGTGCTTACCAAAGGTTGATCATGATAGACAGTGAACAAGTGGTTGATTCATGGTGAACAAGTGGTTGATTGATGGCGAACAAGTGGCTGATTGATGGCGGACACAAAATTGATTGGCGGTGAACAGGTGGTTGATTGATGGCGAACAGGTGGTTGATTGATGGTGAACAAGTGGTTGATTGATGGCGAACAAGTGGTTGATTGATGGCGGACAGCTGGGTGATTGACCGCGAACAAGTGGTTGATTGATGGCTAACAGGGGGTTGATTGGCGTTGAAGAGCTGGTTGATTGACGGTGAACAAGTGGTTGATTGATGGCGAACAAGTGATTGATTGGCGTTGAAGAGCTGGTTCATTGACGGCGAGCAAGCGGTTGATTGATGGCTAACCGGTGGTTGATTGGCGTTGAAGAGCTGGTTCATTGACGGCGAACAAGTGGTTGATTGATGGCGGACAGGTGGTTGATTGACGGTGAACAAGTGGCTGATTGATGTTTGATTGTTGGATAGGGTCAAGATGTCGTTAAATCATGATGGCCTCTTCGTTTTGTTTATTAGCAGTAATTTGTTTTCAGAAGTTAAGAATCAATGGTTCAGCTTTAATGCTAACTAGGGTTCACAGTGTGGGGGATGCAAGAACCGCATTGCGGGGTTTATTGTCACCACTTTTAGCCATCTCTCATTCAAAAAATACTGGACTAATCTAGACGACATGATGGTGACCGCGCGAATTTAATTAACATACGGTCGGAGAGAAGTAAGCTTGTCCATGACCTGCTTAGAGGATGGCTTAACCATCACTCTGAGGCAGCGACGTCGAGGCGGCTGATAGCCATCGGCTAACACCGTAGGTCAGCCCAACAACAAGAGCGGCTACGCAAGAGCGGCTACGCAAGAGCGGCTACAGCCAACTACCGTAGGTCAGCCATCAGCTGACAGCCATCGGCAAGAGCGGCTACGGCTACGCAAGATCCTTGAGCTGTGAAAATTCCATCCATCCTAAAATGGCGGTCGAATCTTTGGTCAAGTTGACCAGTGACTGAGAGCAAAAACGGTCGTATTCCTCACATGTGTTGCCAAAAGTATCATGGAAAATGTGAGTTCCTTGAGCTGCTCTAAAAGAGCTGCTCTAAAAAGAAACTGATTCCCAGAAGGACGTCCTGCACTGAACCATCTTTATCAGTGTAGCCAAGCCAGCCCTACGGTTTTTACCGTGGAGGCAGTGCAGAATGCAAGCGCCCGTTCTGCAGCCTGGGGTTTCCCTTTCCCTTGCCACCACTCACCCCCACTCTGGCACTCTTGCCACCTTTCCCAGTACGTTCCCACCATTGGCCCTTTCATCCACTGCTTTCTGACGCTCCTGCACGAAAGGCATTGCGAAAGGAGGCATACTTGCCCTTTACGTCGTTGGTTGGCTCCGGTTTGGCATCCCCCCATGCCTGGGTTCAACAAGACTTTGACAATATCCAGCGCCATCTGTCGCTCCATCGCGTGAAGGTGCAGAACAAGGGCAAGTGTTCCCAAGCCAGCTGGTGGCTAAATAAACGGGAAAATTCTTAATTGATGATCAATTCATGGTTTCTAATGGTTAATAATGATGCATCATGATGGCTAAAGAATGATTTGTAACCTCCTAGATAGAACATCACCTTGGAACCTGCACTCAGGATCGTAGGTGATCGAAATTGTCAAATAACGCAAAGAATCATGGTAAGGTCGTTAAGAATGCCCTCTGGAAATGAACATTTCTAGTAATATGTCATCAAGTATTACCAATGGAAATCACATCTCACGGTTGGTAGGGTTGTTGACATTTCAAGAATTATGGATTTCAATCCGTAATACCCTCTGGAAATTAACATAGCAATGGATTATCCACCAATTGTTGCTGTTCTCCAGGGGTTTCTCTACAAAACAAGAGTGATTTTCCAACCAGCTATGTTAGGTCGCTGGAGCGTAAATGATTTGGCAATAGCTGCCACATGGAAAACCAACATGGCGCCCCACAACCAATGATCAACCAGGGGTAGAACGTTGCATCACATAACTCCTCTGGTTGGTGGCTGAATCAGTGGGAATTACATATCATCCATCTTGGTGGCTTTTAGATCCCTTGCTAAAAGTCTAACTTATAGCATCCGAAAAAAACCTAAAAAGCTAACATAGTAGCTATAATCCACCCAGGCATCATCATCCGAATTATTGGGGGAAATAGACAATGTTCAAAACCAGCAAGTGGTCCAGTTGCTCTACTTGGATGGTCATTGCACTTAGTGACTGGATTGTAATCCTAAGATAACTCAGCTCTTTTCATACAGCTTACCTGGTAAACCGGCCCTAGTTGTCTGGTGTGGGATCATCAAAGTTACATCAAGTCAGCTTTCAGTCGGCCCAATGGTTCATCTTTCATTGCAATAGTTGCGCAGCTGATTTCCAGCATCATTAACAATCATTCAATGGGTAAGCATTGTTGCCCTCTGATGCTTCAGCTTTATCCTCTACTTATCAGTCACAGTGCATAGCCTTGCTGCTTCATCCAAAAAACACTGGCAATTCAGAAGTGGCAAATACCTAACTTCATGGTGAACACAGTATCAATACCTGAGAAACACAAATGAAATAAGTGCTAAACGCTTGAGTTTCTTGAGTTTCTCAAGTGCCAAGTACTTGAGAGGCAAAAATCGAATACCATGTGGTGGCTTCTCAAAATAGGGGTATCCCCAAATCATTCATTAGGAACCGTTTATGGCAATAAACCAACCATGTCTAGGGGTCCCCTATTTTGAGAATTCACCAAATGAAATACCACACTGTATTAACCATAATTACATTCTGGCAAGCTAGCCCACAGACTTGAAATCATCGAGTTCAATAGATTTTCCACTTCCAGGTGAGTTTGCAAGCGCAATCATTACATTAACCATTGTTTTGCCCAGTTTTGTTGGTTATTATCCCTCATTATCGCTTGGTTAATATTGACCCATAGCCATGTATAGCTGGTATCTCCCCCACTATTGTTGCTTATTATCCCCTATTATCAACCATTAATCAGCTAGGAATCACCACTGGTTGGTTGGTTAAGATTGACCCATGGCCATCTTTGATGACCGCAGCGTTGATGAAACATCGCTGCCCGCTTGCCGTATTCCCAGCTGGGTTTCCGTGCCACGAAGATGGCACCATCCTGGAGCAACCCCGTGATGTTTCCACTTGGTTGGTACGTGACCATGGCTATAATCGTGGTATAAATGGTGGTAAACTGGTTAACCTTGGTTCGTTGTAATTTTTATGGCTAGTAAATGTTAGTAGCCCCATGATGATCAACCAGTATGTGGATAGGTGAAAATCCCGATGAAGACTATTCTGAGCCTACGAATTTCTCTTCGCCCATTTGTTGACTGATGGGGCCATACCGGGACTGCACATCCATGTGCGGTGAACCCATCATCTGTCGAATGTTCAAAAAGTGCATGACCATGAATATAACCAGGCTATAAAAAGGATTCAAAGCAAGACGTGGGGATGAGTCGACTGCTGCTAGTTCATCATCCCAAGTAGGCATGTAGCACGGAGTGTAGCCCCAAGTCATCGTCGTTCAAACACTGAAGAATGATTGTAGTCATTAATCATCGATCCTAGGGCCCTAGGGCTATTGAACTTATTGTAACCAAAATCCAAGCACCATTTCAACAACAGAACAAGTGAATGTTCAGCGCATATCATTGTGTGTTGACGCAATGACCAACAAGATATGTTCGTTTTCAGGGAACCAACAGGGCAGCGTTTTGTTGATTCCTCTTTGGTCATCGCTGATTATCACATCCTATATAAACCATTTCCCATCATGATAGATGATCAGCACATCTGAAACATCACTAAACATTGTCCAGTACGGACAATTGCTCTGTGTTATCAATCATCACAGTATCAATTCAAGAGATCTAAGCATAGCAACGGATACTGGATGGCCTGTTGGGAACCGCAGTTGTTCAGCCAGCTATGTTAGATTGGCAGAGCGTATCAAAAATGACGATTGACTCTGGGTCACAACCCAGTACCCTGGTTCCCCAATCATTGACCATGGTTTTCCCGCTCATTATCCCCTATAAAATTGATGGTTGATATTGACCCATGGCGAATCATTATCAACTCAGGATGCCTGCCTAGGCCTCAGTTGAACCACTACCTTGTAGTTCATGGATCTGGCACCTTCTGGTACCAACAAACTCTTCCCTTCGAAATGAAAGGCCACTACAAGCCATGGGGTACCAGGATCGTCGAGCAACCTTGGCGTCAATGGGACATCCGCCGTATTCGCGGTTGAGAAGGGTTTGCACAACGTGGACCCTTCAGCCATCAATTTAGCACCACCAGGCGTTGACGACGATGAACCATCAACGAGTCACAATCAACCATCAGCTACCTTGTGAACATCCAGCATATGACCGGCTTATAGTCTTTGTTGGGGTCTGAAGGACTGGCCATCTGTTGCTTAAACTCTTGACCGATCGCCGCAGAAGAAAACACAACCCATCAACCCATCAACCCATCGACACACAACGAATCTATTGAGTTACGATTTAAATCCGTTCAACCAAATCATTATCAACCACTATCAACCATTCTTGGCCATCAAAAACCATCGTCATCATCATCATCATCATCATCATCATCATCATCATCATCATCATCCTCATCATCCTCATCATCCCCATCATCCCCATCATCCTCATCATCCTCATCATCATCATCATCATCACCATCATCAGCCTCATCCTCCTCCTCCTCCTCCTCATCATCATCATCATCATCATCGTCATCGTCATCGTCATCGTCATCGTCATCGTCATGATCATCATCGTCATCATCATCATCATCATCATCATCATCATCATCATCGTCATCGTCATCGTCATCGTCATCGTTATCGTCATAATCATCATCATCATCATCATAATCATCATCATCATCATCATCATCATCATCGTCATCG